>CAUZXS010003536.1:0-40268 GCA_963585895.1 Sepioteuthis lessoniana
GAATCTCTTATTCTACTCAAAAACTGATGCTCAATTCATGCAAGATGGTCAAAAAGCAGTCTGAAGAATTCCATACGTTTCTGTGGCATTTTTTCCAAGTTTAAAACAGAATTTTATTGCATATCGTTCTTCTAAAGTTCAGATTGCATTTTTGAAATTCACCAGCTGTGACAATCGGGCTTTAGTAGGGGGTATTCCAATTCCTGCTGTAGCTGTTCATTTGAACCTGAAATCATAAAAACTGGTCAGTCATCTCATAAGATGTATAGCAATAACATAGTGAATTTTCAAGAGTCTACGACAATTTTAAATGCCTGTACAAAAAAGTCTGGAAACTTATTGAATGCACCACATGTTAGAAATACACCTGTTCAATTAATTAAAGAGCGCTGGGTAGTCATCATTTATCTATTTTAGCTGGGTCATTGAGCGGTTTTGGGTCATTCAACATAATACCTCCCCACTCGCCAGCTCGACCCCATTCAGGATGATCACTACCTGGTTCACCACCCACAATATAACGCTAACTTAAATTTGCTTTTATAAAGATTTGTCAACGTTCATTTTGGTTTCTACGCACTTGATTGGATTTTTCTGTAGCCAACCAGTTTGCAGAAGAGTTGTTTTAAACATGTCTATGTGGCATTGACATTTTTTAGGGTGGAAAGCAGGATGAGGATTTAGCGGCGAGTTGAATATATATATATTAAAATGAGAGTTCAAAATTTAAATTGTAACAAGTTGTTCTTGATTTAAATTTCAATAATTATATACACACACACACACACAAGTTCTATAATACAGCCTAGGTTTTCTATTTTTTTTTTCAATTTTCCCTTGGCATCAATATGCCAGCAAGGAAGTACTTTTTACATTTTAAGATTAGTATATTTTTCTATATAAGTATTATAGTGACTCATGTTGTAAGCTTGATTCACTTTAGTCTGTCTGTAAGGTGAGGGGGGGTCAATATGCAAAAATATTTCCACTTAAACATTACCCAACTTTCTAAACCAGACAAACAAGACTATTTGGTTATTAAAAAAATGCCATTAAAAATGCCATTGCCTACATAACTGACATCTAAATCAAAAGAAAAATTATTTAAGAGAAAGTTTCCATATTGTGATCAATCCTCAATGTATATAGTGGGATCTTCTTTGAGACAATGTTTTCCTGTAAAGATAATATTCCAAGATAATTTACGAATTCCAAAGTGAATATCTTAATAAAACTGAACCATCTGTATGTATTTACCCAACCCCTCTGGCACAAGCTAGATGTGACACAAGGTCGATTTTTAAGAGGAATAATGCAGGATTGAATTCAGTTTTCCTTCTTCTAGACTAGTTGCCATGTTAAGGCTAAAGACTCCAGTCTGTATTTACCCAACATTTCTGCTATGCGCAGGATATGACACAACACCAATTTTTACGTGGAGTATAACAAGCTTGAATTCAGAGTTTTCCTTCTCTTAGACTAGAGGTGCCCATGGTGTAATGGTTATTGTCATAGGAAATGGACACGGCGACTCAAGTTCAAATTCTGGACGAGACTGATTGCATTTCACATAGCACTAATACCCTTGGGAAAGGTATGAATCCAATTAATCTCCCACCAGCTATGGGCAAATAGTAGGACAGACTAGGTTCTTCAGCCTTGGTGAGGCAACTAGTCTAGGAGAAGGAAAACTCTGAATGTAAACCTGTTAAACTCCACTTAAAAATTGACCTTGTGTCATATCCTGCCGAGTGGAGGGGTTGGTAAATATATAAATTGCCAAATCTTATTAATACATATATATTAGATATATATGGTTTGTAAACATTTTGTTGATAACATTCAAAAACAAGCCTGAGCTTGCATACAGTTAAATGGTTTCAAGTATTGCTATTTAACACTAATAATTCTATTCAACATTACTCATTCATTTTGCACAGAGTTAAATGTTACCAAGTATTGCCATATATCACCAACTGTATCTCTGCAAGGTGGGGGCTATTACTTCCTCTCCGCAACCAGTATCCTGGATATGATCCTAAACTGCATCTGATGGTGAGGCTCAAGTTCAGGAGCTTTGGGGAAAGTTGAATATCTCTTTACTGCCATTACCCCCAGTCTGACCCAGAGTGGACGAACCTATTAATGACCTATCCATAGTGCTGTTATGATAACTTTCAAACTAATACCCTTGTGAAAAGTATGATCCCTTCATCCTTCCAGATATGGGTTAAATTATATCACTGTTTTATAAGGATGGTTTGGCATCAAATAACCCATGAATGTTGATAAGCCATTAAACCAAGATATATGTTTAGAAATACAAAAGCCTATAGAAAATTACAGATTTTTGTACAAGTATATGTTGTAATTATCATCCTTCTACCTTGTTATCAATCTCTCTCTCTCTCTCTCTCTATATATATATATATATATATATATTTATATATATATATATATACATACACACACACAAACGTGTGTATATACATACATACTGAACTCAATTTACTATATATATATATATATATATATATATATATCTATATATATATACACACACACACACACACACCAACATATGTATCATTACCTTGTTATTGATTTCTCTCTCTCTCATATATATATATATATATATATATATATACACGCACACACACACGGAACTCATTTTACTATATATGCATAAAATAAAACTGCTTAAAACCCATCCCTTATATCCTAGCATGAAGAATATTTAAAATAATAACAAATAAGAAACTCAACAAAATTTTGCCTACATAAACCTCAACCTGACAGGATATCCAAAAACTCTAATAAATAAGGGAATAGAAATAGCTGAAAAAATAACATTAAAAGAAATAAGATCCCATAAAAAACAACAACAAAAAACTCACATTACAACCTATAATAAAAACCCAGAACTATTTAGAGAAATGCTAAAAATATCAAGGAACTTAAATATAATGACAAGGAAGAAATAGAATAAAAAATATAATAAAATGAAATAAAGAATGTAATAAACATTTCACGAAATAAAAATTTTTTTTTAAAATAATCTTATTGTGGAATAATTCAACTTTTAAAAAAGATTTATTTTTACTCTCTGGACCCAATAAAAATTTTTTTAAATATATATTAGCTTGCGATCAATCTCTTCCCCTCTAGGGTAAGGAAAACTCTGAATTCAAACCAGTTAAACTCTGCTTAAAAATTGACCTTGTGTCATATCCTGCCCGAGCGGAGGAGTTGGTAAATAGGACTAGTTGACATATTAAAGAAATCAGTCTGCCCTACTATTTACCCATAGTTTGTGGGAGAATAGGTGGTTCCATACCTTACCTGAGAACATTAGCACTATGTGTAATGCAAATCTGCTTGTTCAGGATTTATACTTAAGTTACCATGTCCATTTTTTTTACAATATCCATTTTTTAATCTTTATACAAGTGTCTCCATCCTGAACTATAATACATATTTAAACATAGGGATTCATAAACATTTGTATGTAGATTATATCAGATTGCCTAATTCCATTGATATATTGCTGCAGATGTCAGGTCATACCTACTGACACTTCGATTTTTTTGTACAATGGATAAGTGTTACCTGGGAGATAAATCCCCAGGAAATCTGTGTTTGTGAATTCTTTCTATCCTGTCTGAAAGCAAGGCTGTGGGTGAAGCAAGGGAAATAAGTCAACAGATGGTCAAGTTCCAAGATGTGTGTGAGTATGTGTGTTTGTGTGTACTCACATGTAGATAATATATAGGGTTTCTACAAAAGAAATAGACAGTTTCAAAAGTTTATTAAAAAAAAAAGAAAGAAAGAAAAATTAAGGGTAGACACTTGTGGTTTGGTTTGTTGGGTTTTATGGCATATCAACCTTTGTAGGTTATTTAATGCCAAATCCATTTCTATGTAAATAATCTGTTCTATTCAAAACAATTCAGTTTAGCATAAGTACACAGTTTGTCAAAAACATTTCCATTTCAAACTATTCAAGCAGTTATATGTAACAATTCAGTTAAGTGTAAATACAGTTTTAATGTCGAAAAACAGTTCCATTTCAAATAATTCAGTTAAGCATAAGCACGCAGTTTAAATGTAAGTACGGTTTAATTGTCAAAAACATTTCTATTTCCAGCTATTCAGTTTACAATTCATTTTAGCATAAGTATGCTGTTAGTTCTATTTAACCCATAGATAGGGCCCTATCAGGTGCTACCACTAGACACTTGTGGCATAAGGTTTATTGTCATGGGAAGTGAATTAAGCTACCCAAGTTCAACTCCTGAAGGAGACTGTTTGCATTTCACAGAGCCAATACCATTGGGAAAGGTATAAAACTATTCTTCCTTCAGTTATGAGTAAAATAGTCATGCCGATTGGGATTTTTAACCTTGGCATGACAACCAGTCAAGAAGAAAAAATCCAAATTCAAACCTGTTGCAGACTTGGCTGTTCCTGCTAATACATGCCATGTAGCAGGTATAAGCAGGAATAGCTTGACAACAATGATCAAACAAGGTTACAAGACTAGGGAAGTGAAAATAGATACTGATATACACAACATAGTTTTGTTGAGAAACTTTTAAAGTTTATGATACAAATTATGTCTCCTGAGACTATCTTTATTATATTTACCAGCCCCTCTACTCGGGCAGGATATGACACAAGGTCAATTTTTAAACAGAGTTTAACAGGTTTGAATTCAGAGTTTTCCTTCTGCTAGACTAGTTGCCTCACCAAGGTTGAAGAACCTAGTCTGCCCTACTATTTACCCATAGCTGGAGGGAAAATAATTGGATTCATACCTTTCCCAAGGGTATTAGTGCTATGTGAAATGCCATCAGTCTAGTCCAGGATTTGAACTAGTGTCACCATGTCCATTTCCTACGACAATAACCATTACACCACGGGCACCTCCTGAGACTATCTTTATAATGCTTGAGAATTTCAGCTACAGGATTTATGACATACAATTTTATCCAGATCATTTTGACACTAATTTGTAAAGAAACATTTCCAACCACCCTGGTGGAGAATTTATGGGTTTTTGTGGCCTTTGTAGGTAACTAGCATGAACATATTTCAATGTTTTATTTGGATAGGATAGTGGAATGTTACATAGAATGATTGTTGGCAGAGAAAGAAGGTAGATATTTGGGTTCATGCCTTTCCAGAAAATCAGAATTTAAAACTGTTCCTTTTATTCTACTCTCTCATGCCTTAACTCTAGGTGGTAGAGATGGGTACGGATTATCTCATTGTCTTGAAATCTTCCGATCCATTTATAGCTAACTAGCATAAACAGTTTAATTTGTATTTTTTAGATATTGATGATCCTCCAAAATTTGCCTTTACATAAATATAATCTTTCAAAAATCATATACCAACTGTGGGGGAATGTCTTATCAGCAGTTGACAGTGAAACACCTGGTGCTATCAAAAGCCTTAATAATAAACTTCAAAATTTTATCTATAAAACTGTATCCTATCTTGAATAGTTATCTTTAAATAAAATTTTCAAACTATTTCTTTTGTAAACACTGTATAAACTACAGACATTTTTACGTTTGGTTTGGTTTTATGGAATATCAATCATTGTTGGTTATTTAATGCCAAATTCTGTTTTTACATATATATCAAATACATGATTTGTAAACACATTTAGTAGATACACAATGTTAAATGATCAAACAGTTCTATTTCTAATAATTCAATTTAGCTTAAGTCATTTGTTTGGACTCAGTTTAAATGTTAAACAGATATAGATATATAGATATGACTGTCAGGTGCTACCACTTTGAGCCAGAATGGATCTGGTTGGTTGGTTGGTTGGTTGGGTTTTATGGCATATCAACCCTTATAAGTCATTTAAAGCCAAATGCATTTTTATGAAAATAGTTCTATTTCAAACATTTCAGATTAGCATGAATATACAGTTTGTCAAAAACGTTTCTATTTCAAGCTATTCAGTTTAGTATAAGTACAGATTTTGTTTACAAACAGTTAAATATCAAAACAATTCTATATTAATCAATTCAATTTAGTGTAAGTAGAGTTTCAATGTCAAAAACAGTTCCATTTCAAACAATTCAGTTTAGCGTAAGTACACAGTTTATTTGTCAAAAATATTTCTATTTCAAGCTATTCTGTTTAGTCAAAAAGTTCTAATTCAAACCATTCAGTTTAGCATATGTATGCAGTTAGTTCTATTTAACCCACAGATAAGGCCCTATCAGGTGCTACCACTCCAGGCCAGAGTGGACCTGGGAGTGATGGCAATAAAGGGGTATTCCACATTCCCCAAAGCTCCAGCATTACTGAAACCTCACCATCAGATTGCTTAGTGTCATATCCTGGACACTTGTTGCGGAGAGGGGGGGATCTTACCTCTCCGCAGAGAAGCAGTCGGTGTATTCTAGCCGACTGGGTAAGGAATGGATCTGGGAGCAATGGCAATGAAGAGGTACTCCACATTCCTCAAAGCCCTAGCATGACTGGAGCCTCACCATCAGATCATTTAATGTCATATCCCTTTTGAGTGGAGAGTTTTTAGCCAAATTAACTATTATTAACGAAATATCTTATTAAGTAAATATAGTATTAACTAATATTAACTTAATATTAAATAAATGTAATATTCATTAATATTTTCCAGGTTATATATTCTATATGTTTGCTTATCTCATATGTTGTAATGGTTAATAAACTAAGTTAATACACTATTGTTAGCAAGTTTAATTCTCACTAGGCTCATCATATTTCAGGCCTTGTACCAAACTAGGCTAAGCTTATTAATTAACAACTTGTGCAATGTTATAGACAGAAAGTAGAGGTGATTTATGCATTTACCCAACCCCTCAAACATAGACATAAGGTCAATTTTTAGAGTTTTCTTTCTTCAAAGCCAGTTCCATGACCAAGGTAAAAAAAAAAAAAATTAAATTAAAAAAAAGAGTCATTTGCCCTACTATTTACCCATGCCTTCTTTGAGAGTATTAGTTTGAAGTGAAATATAAACAATCTTGTCCAGGTTTGAACTCTGGTCACCAATTCCATTTTCAATGATGAAGACCATTACAATAAGCATTCAGGTAGGCAAATAATTCATCATCCTAGGCATATCCTGCACATATCAGTACAATGACTTCCATTTTATCCTGTCTTTGGCCAGTCTTTCCATTGTTAGCAGAAGTGGTTTTGTGTCCTCTCTTATTAGTTCCTAAAGACGTCCATTTTATAATGTCTTTTGCCAGTCTTTCCACTGTTAGCAGTTAAGATTCATGCAAAAAACTCCCATTATAGTTCAGAGGATATTGTTTTCAAACACTCAGTTTTCTGTTATCTTCCTCTTTCTAACTCCTAGTTTCTCCAGCACATAAAGCTTTTTGGACTTATTAGTGTACGGTAATTGTTAAGGCTTTTTGGATTCATTAGTGTACGGTAATTGTTAAGGCTTTTTGGATTCATTAGTGTACGGTAATTGTTAAGGCTTTTTGGATTCATTAGTGTACGGTAATTGTTAAGGCTTTTTGGATTCATTAGTGTACGGTATTTGTTAAGGCTTTTTGGATTCATTAGTGTACGGTAATTGTTAAGGCTTTTTGGATTCATTAGTGTACGGTAATTGTTAAGGCTTTTTGGATTCATTAGTGTACGGTAATTGTTACCAAGTCCAAAAATAAGATTTGGCATCTAGAGTTCCAATTGTACCAAAAGCCATTCCTGTTCATTTTGTTCTAAGGCCGCGTGAAAAGTCATGGATAAAATAACAGAACAGACTGGGCTCTCTAGCTTTGGTTGGCAACCAGTCTAGGTGAAGCATAACTCAAAATATGATTAGTGTAGAGCTAGCAACTCCACTCCATAAAAAAAAAACCTATATAAACCATTTAAACCTAGTGTAGTGTGGTTGTAGTCCTAGTCAATACATTCTTGGAATTTTCCACAAGTGATTGAAAAAATGTTGATATTTTTGTGGTAGTGTATCTTTATCAGAAAAGCAGTTATGATACTACAGAGACTACATGGGGAAAATTTTAATAATGTGTTGACAGCGATGATGAACAGGTGGAGACTTTAAAGTGGGTAGAGTGTTCGCCAATGGTCCGGGAGACCTGGGTTCAATCCCAGGTTGCATCATACCAAAGACTTTAAAAATGGTACTTGATACCTCCTTGCTTAACACTCAGCAATATAAAGTATGTATGAAGGGTAAAATGGAGCAATCCAGGGAAAAGATTAGCACCCACCCCTACACCTCGGTGTAGCAGCTATTGAAAAGGGAGCTTTCTGGTCACCTTCAACTACAGTAGCCAACAACATAGACGTGTTAACATTTTCTTTGAAACACCCAGTACCATTGGCAAATCAAATTTTTTATTGACGTCCGCAGAACCAGTATAAAGAATGCTTTATTTTGTACTTCAGCTTGAAGCTTAATTTGACAAATTACAAATAAATGGTTCATCAGTTAGAGTAATTAGAATACTATTTGCTGCCAAGTAATAATCCCTCATTTTACAGCCACTAATTGATCATGAAATACTATAAAATATGTAGCATTGAGCTAACAATAATAAGAGGAAGGGAGCTATAGTCAACTTCCTTTTTTCTTCTTTCACTTCAGTCAAATCCAGTTTCTCTTTCATCTCTCTCCCTGAAGCAGAAATTTATTGTCTTATGTAGAGCCAAAAACTCGCCTATCCAAAATATGGGTCATTTGCAAAAGCAGAATTCCGACACCACTCAGCTACCACTACAATCAGGTTTTCATTAGCAGACATCCTGGGTTTACACTGGCTATCCTCTTCTGCACAAACAATACACCAAACGTAGTCTCTAACCGATAAGGACAGCCATTCTCACTAATAGCAGCCAGTCATTCACTCTGTCTTTTGTCACAGAAGTCAGTGAATAGTGATACACTATGCAGCATTAAAAATATTCTTTATCATTGTGCCTGTTTCAATTTCTAGTTTCTAAATCTAATTTAGTTTGATTTGGTTTGGTTTGGTTTAATGGCATATCAACCATTGTAGGTTATTTAATGCCAAATCCTCTTTATACATATATATCGAATATATATGATTTGGTTTGGCTTGGTCTTAAAGCATATCAACCATTATAGGTTATTTAATACCAAATCCTCTTTATAAATATATATTAGATATATATAGGATTTGGTTTGGTTGGGTTTTATGGCATATCAACCATTGTAGGTTATTTAATGCTAAATCCTCTTTATACATATATATCAAGTATATATGATTTGGTTTGGTTGGGTTTTATGGCATATCAACCATTGTAGGTTATTTAATGCTAAATCCAGTTTATACATATATATTAGATATATATGATTTGTAAACATAAATCAACAAGGTTAAATAGGTCCCTCTGGTGGTGTAATGGTTAGCAAGCTCAACTAGCAAACCTACACGAATGAGTTCGAGTCTCATTGGGTGCCCCTTTCATATGGCCTTGTGCCACATCTAAGCAAAAAGCTTAGTACATTTCCAAGGTTAAATAGGTCCAAGTTGGGGGAGGGTTTTCTTCTACTGTCCCAGCTGACTGGGCTGATGAATTAGTGTTAACAAATAAAAAATTAATGATAGATAAAAATATATTTTAAAAAATATCTAAGCTAGTATTTATTTAAACACGCACAAAGAATATTCAAGCTAGTATTTATCTAAGTATACACACACACAGAGAGGGGAGTGTCCTCGTGATGTAATGGTTAAAGCGCAGGACAGTGGAATTCCGACACCACTCAGGACAGCGAGTTCATACTCTAGTCGAGCTTTACATTCACTTTCTGGCAAACACCCTTGGGAAAGGTATGAACCCCCTTATCCTCACAGCTATGGGTTAAATAGTACCACAACTGTTCTTCTAGGAGAATAGCTTTGGCAATAAATAACCTACAAAGGTTGATATGCCATTAAACAAAGAAACAAAATCAAACAAACACACACAGAAAAAAAAAATAATTCAGATTCACTTTGATCAGGTTTGATAATATCTGCTGGGTCTCATTTATGGATCAAATAGATCTGTTTAAAAATTTATTTGGAAGGACTGTGTGCAAAAAAAACAAAAACAAACTCTTTAACAACTACACAAAGATATGAATATGAAGTACAATGAACACAATTCCCTAACCTCTAGGCATAAGATAATCCTAGATGGGTTGATATGCCATTAAAATCAATCAACAAAAAAGAAAAAAAAATTTTTTCTTGCAAGTATATCAGTTTATATCTTTACATCATAATATACATACATACGAAAAGACTGAGATAGATAGATAGATAGATATGAAAAGACAGAGATAGATAGATAGATAGATAGATAGATAGATATGAAAAGACAGAGATAGATAGATAGATAGATAGATAGATAGATAGATAGATAGATAGATACATATTTGCTATATATACAATATATTTATCTCCAAATCAATTATTCTCTGCTAATTTTGTATTATTTATTTATTTTATTTATATGAAATAAATAAATAATACAATTCACAACTTTTAATAATGACAATATCTTTCTAATAGATAAAATGACAATATTATCATTATATTATTATAATCATATATTATTATCATTATCATAATATTCATTACAATATTATCTTTTTAACTGATAAAATGACAATAAAAAAAGTAAAGTTTGCTACCTTAGTCGAGGGTGACTAGAAGGCTCCCTTTTCAATAACTACTACACCGAGGGGTAGGGGAGGGTGCTACTACATCCCTGGATTGCTCCACTTTACCCTTGATCCTTACCTTATAATGCTGAGTGTTAGTACCATTTTTTGAGTCTTTGGTATGACTCAACCTGGGATTGAACCCCGGTCTCCCAGACATTAGCAAACACTCTATTCATTAGGCCATTGATAATATTATCATCATTATTATTATTATCATTATCATAATATTTATTACAATATTATCTTTTTAATAGATAAAATGATTATATTATCATATTATCATCATTACTATTATTGTCATCCTCATTATTATTATCAATTATCATATATTATTATCATTCTCATTATCATCATCATCATTGTTATCATTATTAACTATTATTATTATACATTATTATCATAATATTTATGACATTATTATCTTTTTATTAGATAAAATGGCAATATTATCATATTATCATTATTATTATCAATTATCATATATTATTATCATTATTATTATTATCAATTATTATCATATATTATTATCATTATCATAATATTTAAGACAATATCATCTTTTGAATAGATAAAACTAGAAATTGCATACAGATGAATAAATACTTGAAGGCATTAGGTAACTGCTGTTCTTAAATCAAATTCTCAGATTTCTATTAATCTCAGAATTCTTCAGGTCAGCAAAAAGGTCACTAGACAGCTGTTAAATGGCAAATAACCATTTGTTTCATGCTAATCTTGAAGAGGAGGATCCGTAGTCTGAGAGTTATAAGTTGAATATTGATCTGAAGTTTTAATTTTATAATGTTCAATCTATGCGGAGAGATTTTGAATGAAGAGCATTGTCAAAAAAGATTCAATTGAAAAATAAGTACTTAGATATCATGTGATTTTTTGAGACCTAAATTTTAACTTAATGTTTAGGGATTGGACCATACATGATATACAAACGTTGTTCAACTATTCACACTCAAAAACTTTGTATCTTACGTATGGTGTAACCTACTAATAATAAGCTGAAATTTAGGTTTCAGAAGTCATGATATGTGAGTATATATGAAATGTCTCAAAGGAAAAAATAAATATTTGTCATATAATATAAACAAATGAATGCAGACAAAACGGAGTACATGTGTTTTAATCAAGAAGGAGACATCTTCATGCTGAAAGGTGGTTCTCTGAAATTCCTGGATAAATTCACATACCACGGTAGCAGCATTTCATCAACTGAAAGTGACATCAATCATTAAAAATACTTCAACTACAACTAAAAAAAAAGCTTTAGACAGTTTTTGAACAAACTTGATCCATATTTCTGGAATCTTACACATCAAGAAGAAAAACTTAAAAATACATCAATAAATAATGGTTGATATGCCATAAAATCCAACTTAACTGAATTATCTATATTTAACATATATGTATAAAGAGGATTTGGCATTAAATAACCTACAATGATTGATATGCCATTAAACCAAACCAAACCAAACCAAATCATAGTAATTTATCAAAATTTTATATATATAGTGTCATATGCACTTTGTAAAGACATGGACTGCTATCCATAGGTTATCGATCATATAGAAGTCTGACCTATCTGATGAAACACATTTTCTTCCAAACAGCAGTTGTGTCAATTCTACTTTATGGATGCACTATATGAACACTGACAAAGCATATAGAGAAAAAAGCAAGATGGGAACTGCATAAGAATCCTACGAACTATATCAAACAAATCCTAGAAGCGATACCTCACGAAACAACATCTATATAGCCACCTACCTCCTATCCCTAAAACAATCCAAATAAGATGAACAAGGCATGCTGGACACTGCAGGAGAAGCGAGGATGAACTCATAAGCAACATTTTTCTATGGACCACTTCACATGGACAAGCCAGTGTTGGCTAACCAAAAAGAAATTATCTACAACAGCTCTGTATGGACAAAGCATATAGTCTACAAGATCTGCCAGAAGCAATGGATGATAGGGATAGATGGTGAGAGAGAGTCAGAGTAATCTGTGCTACCAGCCCAACTTGATGATGATGATGAACAAATTTTTTTATCACAAGTCTACTGCTATGCAATAGCCTCCACCAGCACCCTCTATACTTAACTATAGAAGATGTGTTCAGATATTAGTGGAAGAGTGATTGACAAGAACAGGTCATGGTTCAATTTCTAGATTAACCATGGAAAAGAGCTGAGAATGTTTGTTGGGTTTAAAAAAATTAGTTGAGTTCCATATAACCAAACAGAAAGTTGTGTAATTTGTGGCTTAAGTAAAACTGCCTCCACCCCTATCAGAGTTAAGTAACAATTTATAAAGAGGGTAATTCTTTTCTTTTATTGACTGACCAAAAACTATGCTACATCCATATTTACCAACCCCTCCACTCAGGCAGGATATGACACAAGGTCAATTTTTAAGCGGAGTTTAACAGGTTTGAATTCAGAGTTTTCTTTCTCCTCGACTAGCTGCCTCGCCAAGGCTGAAGAACCTAGTCTGCCCTACTATTTACCCATAGCTGGAGGGAGAATAATTGGATTCATACCTTTCCCAAGGGTATTAGTGCTATGTGAAATGCTATCAGTCTCATCCAGTATTTGAACTTGTGTCGCTGTGTCCATTTCCTATGACGATAACCTTTACACGACGGGCACCTCCAAAATCTCGGCTACATCTTCCACATGAAACCAGTCCAAAGAACATTTAACATGTAAAATAAATGTTTTTTGTTTAAAATGTCTTTCTTTTCTGTTATATGAATCAAATGACAACCTTTAATTGTCTTCTACACTTGAGACACACTAGATTATACTATGTCCTTATAGCGAAGTTCAACAGAGCACTACATTAGAACCAAGCAACTTCTAGTTATATATATTCTTATATATGTTTACACATCCATTGTTGATCTAACAACACTCGGTATCCTCATTCCCAAAAACCAAAATGTTATAGCATTGACTTTCTTTCACAATAAATTCTTCACTTATCCAAAGTTTGTTTTTTCAATTTTTCTCTATACTGTCAGATTCTTTTCCATTATTTACTTGTGTGTGTGTGTGTGTGTGTGTGTGTGTGTGTGTGTGTGTGTGTGTGTGTGTGTGTGTGTGTGTGTGTGTGCGTGTGCGCGTGTGTGTGTATATGTATCATTGGCTAATAAGACAACAATGAGAATTCAACAAGTTCATGGGTTGTCTAGTAATATCTTGAAACTTTTGATTCACCACATTCTTGATAAGATGACAATTTCCTGGATTTTAAATACAAGCCCATGACATCTCACGTTCTTGATAATGACCAACAATCATTAAAAATACTTCAACTACAACTAAAAAAAAAGCTTTAGACAGTTTTTGAACAAACTTGATCCATATTTCTAGAATTTTACACATCAAGAAGAAAAACTTTAAAAATACACAATAAATAATTCTTGTTTGTCATATCTAAAGAAAGATGTTTTATGTGTGTGTGTGAATCTGATTTTATCACCAAAGTCCATAGAACAAGTCTTGATCTTTCAATAAATGATGCAATAAGTAGAGATTTTTCTGTTACCATAGGAACAGAAAGGATTATAATTTATGACATTGCAAAGAGAACACATATTTATGGAGAGTTATATAGAAAATGAGAAAGAAAAAAAAAATTCTGTTATTTGCCAGCTGCAATCATATCAGGTGTCGTTCTAAGCTCTAAACACTTTGAGTTTTACAGATCTTTAGTACTTTTATTTTTCCTCACACCATAGCATCAGTGTGGGGATCAAATGGAAAAGGGTTAATTTAAGCTAAGGACTGGAATTGTTAAACCAAGAGACAACAAAACTGAGCTATCTCCATTACTGTCATCACAATATACATTAAATATGTAATGTACATTGGTGTGTGTATATATATATATATATATATATATATATATATATATATATATATATATATATATGCCACCATAAAAATAGATTTAAACTCATATGAAAAAGGTTAATAATAGAAAAATTGATTATGATAACAGTAGAATAAAATTAATGGTATCAATATTACTATTGATATTATTGGTAATGTAATAATGGTAACAATAATGATAATGTCCCAGCATGGAGATAATACTCAAATGGCAAAGGGTTAATTTAGGCTCAGGAGTGCAGAACTTAAAAAACAAGAATAAACAGAGTTGAGCTTTCTCCTTCAACATGTATTTACATGATGTAAGTTTATGTATATGTGACTATGCTAAAAAGGAAGTGTGTAACCCTCCACCATATATATATATATATATATATATATAATATTACATATATATTGTTTGTGTGTTTATATACAACTGGTATACATAAACATATTTATGTTAATATAAACAGAGGGCCAAACCTGAATTAGTACAAATAACTAATTTTTTTTAAATCCTCATACTAATTGAATTCATACCATTCAAAGTTATCATTACACTTAAGATATAGTAATTGGTTCTATATTTCACAGTCTTAAATGTTTTATACATTTTATTATATAATTGAGTCAATCTTCAATTAGTTTAAGTAATCCTAGAAAAATCTTTGTATCAATTGGATTTGTACAATTAAAATTTATTAAAACATACAAAATATTCCAACTCAATGAAAAAGTACAATAAGATTTTTTTTTTAAATCTTTTTTGATCCTATATACCAAAAGACAAAAAGTATTTATTGCATAATACCTTTTCATTTGTTACAAAATTTTTACTTATTCTTGTTCCTGGACAAAAAGTATTATTTTCCAATTACTTAAGCCCAAAAGAAATGGAAAAGACCTATTTTTTTCTTCAAACTTTGCTTTTTGTGATCTGTCTAATGAATTTTCCAAAGCATGAATAGGAATCTATATTTGGGAGCTGATACATAAAAAGGATTAGCATATAGTAAAAAAAATCTTTAAAAACTATTCCCTTCTAAACATTTTTGTTCATTTTTATATAAGTTTTATACAAGTAAATTTAGATTCATATGTTGTTTCATTTATTTCATAAGTTAATGAAAATGTGCAAATTTGCCTGTTTTTACATTGAAAATAGGTTAATTTCTAAATTTCATTATCCAGGGCAAAAAAGCCAAGTATCAAGGGAATAATGGACACTTTTTATACTTTTACAACATAAACAATTAAGAAATAACACATTCTATCCAGGATCAAAATACATCTTATCCAAGGAACAAAAGTTTCAAGGGAATAATGACCATTTTCTATACTTTTACAACAGAAACAATTAAGAAATAACACATTCTATCCAGGAACAAAATACGTCTTATCCAGAGAACAAAAGTTTCAAGGGAATAATGGCCATTTTCTAAGCTTTTACAACAGAAGCAATTAAGAAATAACACATTCTATCCAGGAACAAAATACATCTTATCCAGGGTACAAAAGCAAAGTTTCAAGGGAATAATGGCCATTTTCTTTACTTTTACAACAGAAGCAATTAAAAAAATAACATATTCTATCCAGGAACAAAATACGTCTTATCCAGGGTAGAAACGCAAAGTTTCAAGGGAATAATGGCCATTTTCTATACTTTTACAACAGAAGCAATTAGGAAAAAAAAAACATACTATCCAGGAACAAAATACGTGTTATCCATGGCAGAAAAGTAAAATTTCAAGGGAATAATGGCCATTTTCTATACTTTTACAATAGAAGCAATTAAGAAATAACACTATTGAGGTATAAAAATTTTTGTACATACAGCATAAACAAGTAAATTTTAATATTTTAGAAAATTGAATTTTAGATTTATAACAAAAATAATTATACAGAGTAAGGTGAAAATCTAATTGAATTCTAAATGATTTCAAAAGATTGAAAATAAAAATACATATACAATATTATATAAAAAATTTTTTCAGGTAATTGAACTTCTTTCTTTAAATCTTTATTTATACTCTGTAATCTTGGCAGAGTTTTGTGATCTTCGACTGTAATCAGTATTTATAGTTATTTTTTTTTTATGTTTAAAATTTTTAAATATATTTTCCTATTTCTTGAGAACTCCATTGCTCTCTTTATTATTTGCTTTCTCAAAAGATTTTTTTTGTTCATCTAAAGAAAGTAATTTTTAAATCATTTTTGCAATGAGAATATGTGAAGCATTTATAGAGTCAACATTATCAAAAGTGAACTGTTTTACAAGTGTTAATTCTTCAATAACAGTTTGCAATTGAGAAGGAAATCCTTCAAAATTGTATTGTGGGCGAAAACAAAAGTCTCAGACAATATACATATTGCTTGGAATCACTTCCTCTTGATTCTGAAGACAACTAAAAAAAAATTTTTTGTTGTTGTCTCTTGTTTGCTCAAACAAAAGACAACAATGCAATTGCATTCAGTTTCAGACTAATACCCTTGTCAAAGGCATGAACTCCCTTATCCCCACCAACTACGGGTTAAATAGTACCCCTACTGTTCTTCTACAATGATGGCTTTGGCATTAAATAACCCACAAAAGTTGATATGCCATTAAATAAAGAAACCAAACCAAACCTTATCCCCTCCCCCAGCTATGGGTTAAATAGAGTCACTTCTGCAAGGATAGCTTTGGGATTGAATAACCCACAAAGGCTGATATGGCATTAAATAAAGAATCCAAACCAAACCTTATCCCTTCCAGCTATGGGTCAAATAGTACCACTACTCTTCTTCTACAAGGATGGATTTGGCATTAAATAACCCTCAAAGCTTGATATGGCATTAAACAAATGAAACCAACATAACTATATCAACTTTATATCCTAGTTAAGATTTTTCATATTTAGTAAACATAACTTCTTAAAGACATTCTTTTCTAAAATAATCTGGTCTTATCAACATTAACTATTTCAATTATTCAAAATGATTTAAATTCAATAAGATTAAATTTTATGATGATATATTTTTTCACCGATATTAAAACTTACCAAATTTGTAATTAATTTACAGTAGAAAACTTGATGTGATTTTTAACATAAATGAAATATCAACTTACTTGCTTAGTCTGACACAAGGCTACTAGTCTGATGTTCCCAACAAGCATCAAACTCACTATTCATTCTTTGAATTTACTAAGCTTAGCTAAGTCTGGCACAGGTCACAATTGTGGGATATTCCGTGAAGATCAAATTCACTAAACCAGTAACAGTTCGATAACCACTAGGAGATACCAAAGTTTGATTGTCATGTAATCATTCATTCACAACAGGATTTTCTAACTAGTTAAACCATTAATGGCTAGAAATTCTAGACATTCACTGAACTCTTTTGTCCATTTTGAACTCATAAGTGACATACTCCTGTGGACCCCTTCATATGGACAAGCAAAGGCAGGACAACCAGCTAGAACCTATATACAACAGCTCTGTGCCAATACAGGATGTAGTCTTGAAGACCTACCAGGAGTGATGGACGATAGAGAAGAGTGACGGGAAAAGGTCAGGGAGATCCGTGCTGGCAGTGCAAGATGATGATGAAGATGTGATTCATTTCTGAATAATAAACCAGTAACAGCCAAATCTCTTTCTTATGAAGAAAGCTTAATCTACCTAATACTCAAACTTAAAATTATTTTAATTGTTCAATGTAACATAAACTCTTCCTTTTAATTCTTGAATAATCTTTTAATGTAAAGGAAAGGTTTGGTGAGTACTGATATCACAAATAGGATAATTTGCAGATTTGAAAGTTTGAGTCACACATTACATTTTATGTTCAAAATGTCTCTACTTGCTTAGCAAATAACTACAGAATTCTGTCACCATTTTTTATGTGAAAGTATGATTATATACATTGTTAATGATGCTGAAAAGATTAGAATCTTTTCACTCTGAACTGGACAATTCATTTAAATGATCCATATGTTATGAACAGATTGTATATGAATGACACATCAATAGTAGCCATCAAATTCAATCAAGCATTCTGTTAGGTGTATGATGTCTGGCAACAAGTCTACATGATCTAGCCATTTTTTTTTTTTTGGTTATAAAGGGATTTACAAATGCAAACTAGTAAATTCCTTCCCAGTAGGATGTAGATCCCTATGCTTTTATTCACCTCAAGGTCAATATGGATCACTTTGCAGAGTAAACCAGGGCTTTTCAAAGACAAGTTTGTAGTCAAATTACACCTTGAGTTTAAAATTCTACCAAAAAACAGTTATTTGTCTAATTTCTTAAAAGTTTTCACTACTTATTTATTTTTGAAGAAATTTCTTTATGAATAGTGTATTTTGTAAGAAAAAGTTATGAATTTATGAATGAGACATTTTGTAAGAAAAATTTTTATGAATAGGACATTTTGTAAGAAAAAATTTATGAATGGGACATTTTGTAAGAAAAAGATTTTTATGAATGAGATATTTTGTAGGAAAAAATTTTGAATATTCATTTATTTATTTATTTGAATAAAAACATTTTCAAATTTGCTCCTTTGTTATTTTAGATTTTTCTGCATTACTTTAGATATATTGTACCCTTGAGCTCCAGTGCACCCTGTTAGTTATAGAGTCTTTGGTTCAATGCACTACTTCTGGAAGTTTTCAGTTCCAGTAATGTAATAAAAATTCCTATCAGTAATAAAATTATTCGCTTTTTCTAATGTCAAAATTTCTGACAAGAAAATTTACAATATAAACTATCTTGTCAACAAAAATATTTGGGTCAACAAGGCCTTGGGCCAAACATTTTCCTCTATAAAAAACTTTGTCTAAATATAACAAATCATTTTTCAATATTTGTTCATTATCAGTGATGTGAGTATATATATATACAGACATTTCCGGAGGGAAACATTTTACCAAGTTGGAAGAACATATTTTTTTCTCTTAAGTGATCGAATATTTATATGAAATCAAACTAAAAACAGCTACCTCTATCGATATATTGCTAAAATGATTATGTTTGTACATATACATGTGAATAAGTATATAAGTGTAAACCAGCAAAAATGGCATATCATAGCAGGATTTTTACTAGAGCAATACACTTAAAATAGCTTAGCTTTAAGAATAAAGCAATTTCCAGTCCAATTTGCAACAGAATGATGATTTTGTGGTATCTTCATTCATGATTGATATCATTTTTTTTAATCATCCAAATTCTCAATATAATGGAAATTACTATAAAATACTAATTAGAATCCTTCAATCCTTAAATAAAAGCATTAATATAATCATGGACCACAGTCATGGTAAAAATCCAACAGGTTCACAGAATGTTTAGTAAAATTATAAATGATATAAATAAGTTACTTCTTAATTTGGTTAGAATATAATCATTAGCACACTAAATACTTTTGATAGGTCAATTCTTCATTTTTTTTTTTAATTTGGAGGAAGGGTAGAGGTCAATAGTAGAGAGAAGGTCAATGGTTGGATAATGAAGGTTATATTAATAATTGGGAAGAATATTTGTCTACTTTGATACACAGCAAAACTTGGTTTGGTTTATTTAATTGAATATCAACCCCTGATGGGTTATTTATTGCTAAATTTTGAGCCATTTATAAATGTTTGATAATAGTCATAACTACCCGTGGTGTAATGTTATCGTCATAGGAAATGGACACGGCGACACGAGTTCAAATCCTGGACGAGATTGATTGCATTTCACATAGCACTAATACCCTTGGGAAAGGTATGAATCCAATTATTCTCCCTCCAGCTATGAGTAAATAGTAGGACAGACTGTTTTTTCTGCCTTGGTGAGGCAACTAGTCTAGGAGAAGGAATACTCTGAATTCAAACCTGTTAAGCTCTGTTTAAAAATTGACCTTGTGTCATATCCTGTCTGAGTGGAGGGGTTGGTAAATATGATAATAGTCATAACTACTTACATTTGGTTTGGTTAAGTTTTAACTCTTTATGCGTTATTTAATGTCAAAATTTGATTCATTTGCAAATGTTTGATTATAATCATAACTATTTATATTTGGTTTTGTATATTTCTTTAATGGTATGTCAACTCTTTATGGGTCATTTAATGCTGAAATTTGATTCATTTGTAAATGTTAGACTATAGTCATAACTATATTTTCAATGTTCCAATGCAATCATTTTTATCTTAAATCACCCTTTTTTTATTCGTTTCCACACAGTTATAAAGTATACCGAATGAATACTAATAATATATACAAAATTGTATAATTTGATGTAACTATTCCTATTTAATAAGCGGTCCATTGGTCTAATGAGTAGAGTGTTTGCCAATGGTCTGGGAGATCGGGATTTAATTCCACATCAAGTCATATCAAAGACTCAAAAAATGGTACTTGATGCTGCCTTGCTTAACACTCAGCCCTATAAGGATCAAGGGTAAAGTGGATCAATCCAGGAAATGGAGTAGTGCCCTCCCCTACACCTCAGTGTAGTAGCTATTGAAAAGGGAGCCTTCGGGTCACCCTCAACAAAGGTTGCCAACTTTACTTATTTATTCCTATTTAATAAAAATAATTGGTTAGCACTCAGTTATATAGCATCAAGTATTCCTGCCCAATATTAATAATCTTCAAACAGTTCAGATAGAAAGCTAACAGGTACAACCACTCCAGGTCAGGATGGATATGGAAGTTATGACAATGAAGGGATATTTCAAACTTCCCAAAGCGCCAGAACTAAAGCCTCACCATCAGATACAGTTTAGTGTCATACTATGGACACAACAAAACTGTATGATACAGAGCTGCCAAATTTGATATGTATATCTATTGGATTCAAGTTTTCGACAATGAACTTAGCAGATTCAACATGTTCTCAAGATAACATCTACAAAGTGGTTTCACAGGAAAGAGAAAAAGGTAATTTATTGCCTGTGGATAGAATGACAGATATTTCGGTTTGCAGATAAGATCAACAAAAAATGATTCAGGGCTGCCAAATTTTATATGTATATCTATTGGATTCAAGTTTTCAACAATTTTTGTTCTTAATAGGGAAGGTTGGTTGGTTGGTTGTGCTTTATAGTATATAAGTAAGTTATTGTAAGTTATTTAATGCCAAATCCTGTGTGTGTGTGTGTGTGTGTGTGTGTGTGTGTGTGTGTGTGTGTGTGTGTGTGTGTGATTTGTAAATGAATAGTTCATAGGTAACATCTTTAAACAAGCCAGAGCTCACTTGTTTGCACACAGTTAAATGTTTTCAAGTAGTGTTATCCAACACTAATAGTTCCATTTAATATCAATCATTTGTTTACATACAATTAAATGGTTTCAAGTACTGCTATCCAATACTAATAATTCAATTAAACATGTCATTTGTTTGCACACAGTTAAATGTTTTCAAGGATAATGAATGATTTAACAGTTTAATTTAACCCACAGATGAAACCCAAATCGGTACTACTACTCAAGGTCAGAGTGGACCTGGAAGTAATGGCAATGAAAGGGTACTCCACATTTCTCAAAGTTCCAAGACTGAAGCCTCACCATCAGAAGGCTTAGTGTTATATTTTGAACACTTGTTAGGGGGTCTTACGGTAATATACTAGCTTAGCGGGTGACAATGAACTTAGCAGATTCAATGCGGTCGCAAGATAACAACAACAAAGTGGTTTCACAGGAAAGAGAAAAAGGTAATTTATTGCCAGTGGATAGAATGACAGATATTTCCATTCACAGATTAGATCAACAAATTAACGGGAAAAAAAACCGGAAATATGTAAGTTCTGATAACCAGTCATAAACAGAAAATACGTGAGGTGAAGAGGATGTTCATATTTCAGCATGGGACTTGAAAGACAATATAAGGTCTAATGTTGGACTGAAGGCAGAGATCCACTGGTCACTCAAGCGAGGAGGAGAGACCTGCTGGTCACTCAATCAGACCAGTCAGCTCCTTGTGTGTGTTCTCTGGCCGTTGCATTACTTCACAAAAAGGGTCCCTGCCACAATGTGAACTCTCTCTGACTGTATTCCTACTACACACAATCGTCGCTGTCAAAGAATGAAAATATTATATTTCTAAATAATTATATTTTTATATATCTACAAGTTTTTCGTTGTTTGTCCAGCGGTGCAAATGCGACATTACCCCACTGCAGAGATGCAGTCAGGATATTATACAGCCCCCAGCTGACTGGGCTAGTGGAGAAAGGGAGGACTCTTGTTTAGAGTTAGTCCATCAATAATCACTGGGAAGCCAAATTGTCGCAAAATATCACTAATTTCACAGATTCTAAATTCATAAACTAATCAAAATAATTTGATTAGATCTACCTGTTATTCTTCCAATTGGAAATGTAATTAAAGAGTGAGAACACTAGATGTTGTCTAGAGGGCTTGCCATGAGCAATAGTCAATAAGGACAAATGGCAAGAGAGAGTCAAGAAAATCCATGCTAGCAGCACCTCTTGATAATGGCTGCTTAGATGAAACTAACAATACAGACAAAAAACAAAAGTATTCGAACTGATAAATCTCTTGTTATGTAAATTTATCTTTTCTAGATTAAAATAAAGAGGGAAAGAAACTAAAAACACATGATAAAATTATAAAAATCTTATTAAAAGTTGACTGCAAGAAAAGTGCAAGATAAAACTTCATAGTATTTATTTTCTCTCCAAATACTTTGAATGTCCCTCGCAAGTTACGTATTAGTCAATTCAGTAGTTAAAAAGAAATTGAGATTGGCATTGACAAATTATACTAGATGAGATACTACCACAACACATTATGCAATAAATCTGTTAACCAATGTTGGAGGTGCCCGTGGTGTAATGGTTATCGTCATAGGAAATGGACACAGCGACACGAGTTCAAATCCTGGATGAGACTGATTGCATTTCACTTTGCACTAATACCCAATAATTCTCCCTCCAGCTATGGGTAAATAATAAGGCAGACTAGGTTCTTCAGCTTGGTGAGGCAACTAGTCAAGGAAAAGGAATACTCTGAATTCAAACCTGTTAAACTCTGTTTAAAAATTGACCTTGTGTCATATCCTGCCCGAGCAGAGGGGTTGGTAAATATGGTTAACCAATGTTACTCTGATCAAAGTTATTTTTTAATACTATATACAAAATCTAGTAGAATGGTTTCCCAAATTTAAAATTGCTGCCGCGAATGTGCTAGTAGCAGTGAGCAGGTGGAAGGCAGGCATCTCTTTGAGCAACGGCAGCAGCCATGCCATTTCAGTTGCCATCATGACATTGAATGCTAAAGTATCATATACTTATGAGAAATTTTTTCAAGATATCTCATCTCAGATTCTGAGGCCATCTCCCTGACCAGATCTATCTCCTTGTGATTAGTTCCAAAGAAGACATCAAAAGTTTCAAGTCTTTAAACTTCCTCTCAGGATACCTCAGGGCTCAAGTCTTTAAAAATAGCCTGCAGATCTATCTCTTTGTGATTACTTCCCTTCAAGATACCTGATGGTTCAAGTCTTTAAAAATAGTCTGCAGATCTATCTCTTTGTGATTACTTCCCTTCAGGATACCTCAGGGCTCAAGTCTTTAAACATAGCCTGCAGATCTATCTCTTTGTGATTACTTCCCATCAGGTTACCTGATGGTTCAAGTCTTTAAAATAGTCTTCAGACAACGGATGACCTGAAATATTTAATTCAAAGTAAAATTACTGCAATATCAAAGGCAATGGCTAGTCCAGTGCTGGTGAATCTTCAAGAGTATGTAACTCAAGAGAGCAAGTATTTGAATCATATAATCTTTAAAACAGTGATGACAATAAGAAAAGAAAAATATCAAGTATTGTTCTTTCTTATAATAAAATTAAATTTTGAATAGGATCTAACTTATTTTCTAAAATTCATGTCTCAAAATCAGGAAATCATTCTGCCAAGCACTGTATGCAAATCATGTAAACATTATAAAATGTAAAATGGTAAGGTAGATTGGGTTCTCTAGTCTTGGTGGGCAACCAGTCTAGAAGAACAATGACTGAATCAAAAACCAGGAGCTGGGTGTTACTAAACCAATGCGATATGGTATTCAACCTTATTCTGGCAACACTTTCCAATACTGATGCTACATTCTATTGGCCTTTAACCTTTCCTTGGACAAGAGAGGAGGAGACTTGCTGCATGGACAGCTCCAAGTCTCCCAGGACTTTGTCCAGATCTTTCAGATACAGAGTCATTCAAGAGTAATCTATATTGTCATCTGATCAAGAAAATATCAATATCAACTCATGTTTTTATTAGTTACCTACCTTTTTTTTCTTACAAAAGAAAAAAAGGTTATTCTAATAAAAACAAAAACATTGTTTTAGAAATAAATATTTCAGGCCACACCTTACAATATAATCTGATTTTGTTTACTAATAAAAGAATTAAAAAAATTTCTATGTTGCTACAACATAAACATGCATCACTGATCAAAAGATTTTTGTCTGTATGTGTAGATAAATACATATACACACACAACATTAACCACACTTAAGAATTCAACCAAAAACAACTAAAAAGCATAACCAAATAAAGTTTTTCAATAAAAAGTAAGAAAAAATTCTGGAAAGATGAAAGTCAATTCTATAGTAATTAATAATAATGACTGACAATGCTCCATCTAATAAATAAATGTTTAGTTGATTTTACTGTACATTAATTCTTTGCTTAATTTTATGCAGAAAATATTTGATACAAATATCTATTTTCATGATCATTTTAAACAAGTAAAGACTTATAAGATGCAATATCAACTTTTCAGAGCCAATATATGAAGCTAGTTTAGTTCCTAATTATTTTAAACAAATAAATACTTCATAATTAGTTGCACAGAACTATATATATATATATATATATATATATATATATATTCAGAGAGAGAGAGAGAGAGAGAATTTATCTTTCATCCATAATATAAGTAAAGTAAGTAAAATTAGTTGACCATAGTCAAGGATGACTCGAGGGCTCCCTTTTCAAGAACTACTACACTGAGGTGTAGGGGAGGGCACTACTCCTTTCCCTGGATTGCTCCACTTTACCCATGATACATACCTGATAATGCTGAGTGTTAAGCAAGGAGATATAAAGTACTATTTTTTTAATCCTTGGTATGGCTCAACCTGGGATTGAACCCCGGTCTCCTGGGCCATTGATGAACAGTCTACCCACTAGACCAAATGGGCTAAAAATGAACCTTACTATAAAAAATCCCAGTAAATGTAAAATACTGATAAAAAAACATTTTCTAAAGTTTTGAGTAAGATTAATTCCTTATAATGTATGTATTTACCCAACCCCTCCACAATAGGCAGGATGTGGCACAAGGTAAATTTTTAAGGAGAGTACAGCTGGGTTGAATTCAGAGTTTTCCTATTCTGGTTGCTTTACCAAAGCCAAAGAACTCAGTCTACCCTAATATTCACCCATAGCCAAGTAGAGAGAAAAATGGATTCATGCCTTTCCAAAGGGTATTTGGTTTAGCTTGGTTTCTTTGTTTAATAGCATATCAACCTTCATGGGTTATTTAATGCCAAATGCATCCTTCTACAAAAACAATAATAATACTATTTAACCCATTTAAACTGAGGAGGGATAAGGGGGGGGTCATACTTTCCCCAAGGTTACTAGTTTAAAAGTGAATATAACAGTGTTATTGGAGTTTGAATTCCAAGGGCATAGCACAAAGTGAAACTTGCCTAGTCGGCAGAGGCTGTAGAATACACCGACTGATTCTCTGCAGAGGGGTAAGACCCCCCCCCAACGAGTGTCCTGGATATGACACTAAACAATCTGATGGTGAGGTTCCAGCAGTGCTGGAGCTTTGGGGAATGCGGAGTACCCCTTCACTGCCATCGCTCCCAGGTCCACTCTGGCCCGGCATGGTAGCACCTGATAGGGCCCTATCTATGGGTTAAATAGAACAGCATTCTTATGCTAAACTGGATTGTTTGACTAAACTGAATAGCTTGAAATAGAAATGTTTTTGACAATTAAACCGTACTTACATTTAAACTGCGTGCTTATGCTTAACTGAATTATTTGAAATAGAACTGCTCTTCAACATTGAAACTGTATTTACACTAAACTGAATTGTTACATATAACTGCCTGAATAGTTTGAAATAGAAATGTTTTTGACAATTAAAATGTGTACTTATGCTAAACTGAATTGTTTTAAATAGAACAGATTATTTACATAAAAATGGATTTGGCATTAAATAACCTACAAAGGTTGATACGCCATAAAACCCAAGAAACCAAACCAAGTGAAATGCAAACAGCTTCATCCAAGATTTGAACTTGAGTTGCAGAAGCTATTTCATATGATTATAACTAATCTGACTTATTATTGACGGTTTCAAATTTCCTTTTCATCAAAAGCTAGATAGACAACTCTTATAATGTAAGGGTCAGAGACTAGAGCTTGAAGACCATTGTTAGTGATTTAAATTTTCACTAGATACCCCACACTTTTGACTTTAATGATAAACATAGTAAATGACTACAATACAATCAAAGACACTAGCAGATAATTGTTAGCAATTTCAATTCTCACTGGTTGCCTCATACTTTTGAGCTTTGTAAATGGCTGTTACAATATGAAGGACTAGCAGATTTGTTACTGAGTTTGATTCAATGGAAGACTATAATGTCCAGGAGTTGGAGGTGCCCGTGGTGTAATGGTTATCGTCGTTGAAAATGAACACGGCAATACGAGTTCAAATCCTGGACGAAACTGATTGCATTTCACATAGCACTAATACCCATGGGAAAGGTATGAATCCAAATATTCTCCCTCCAGCTATGGGTAAATAGTAGGGAAGACTAGGTTCTTCAGCCTTGGTGAGGCAACTAGTCTAGGAGAAGGAAAACTCTGAATTCAAACCTGTTAAACCCCACTTAAAAATTGACCTTGTGTCATATCCTGCCCGTGCGGAGGGGTTGGTAAATATGATAATGTCCAGGAGTTGTACTTTGTAATTTTATATATATGCCAAAAATCCTTCAGCCATCATTTTTTAAATCTAACATCATTCTAGGAGTTTTCAAAGATTTATGGCTCAATAATAAAGATCATGTTTTACTATGTCAGCCTCAATATACATTTTAACACCTTTTACACTCTTTACACTCCCGAAAATTTAACTGATTTAATTGCCTTTATTTCCACTCCATCATCAAAACAAAATGTTTTCTTAGACTTAGCAGTTTTTACTAAACGTTTATCTTGGTCATTTAACATGTCAAAGAAAATATCAAACCACGGTTTTCCAGCAACTGTCTGAGAACAGCCAAACCAAATGTTTCTCTCACAAGCTTAGACATTCTTATATTTGAGTCATTTATTATGTTTCAATAACATTATCCACATTAAACAAGTTAAAATTTACTTGGTTTGATTCCATGAGAGTTGTAATATTGTTTCTCAAACCAGTACAGTCATATACAAAATGTCAAGCAGAATTACATTTAAAACAGCATATTACCCTAACTTGTGTATCAATAGAATTCGGTCCATTTCCTTCCCAGTAAGATTTTTTTTCCTTGTTATTCCTGTCATGATTAAAATTCATTTCCACTTCCTCTTTAACAGCAGGAACATTTTTGTGTTCCAATGATAATATGTCAGAAAATACTTTTTTTTAATGTCTCTTTCATTGTTGCATAGTTGGGACTTGCACACACTTTCATTTTCCTCAGACAAGTTTGCTGCATTTAACACAAAAAAGCCTGCACCCTATTGAGAAGAATCAAACTAAATTTTTGTAACTTCTGATACAAAAATTTGTAATGCACCAGAAAGTCATTTATATTTATGCCAATACCTCTTTTGTAGGAGTAGAATTCCTTGAAAGCCATTTATGTGCTTGTGTTCAGGTCTTGTAAATATATTTCTTCCAATTTGTCTGTGATTATTTTTAATACTTATGCTTGGCTAATATCCATGATCGAAAAATGTCTAATACACTTTTGTATGTAGTGTGGGAATGAGAAAAATACTGCCAAATCCTGTTTTTCTATGGGTAAATATGTAAATAGCGTCCATACGTGTAAGTCTTGCTTCTTTCAGGCACTGTTTTGTGAATGAAGCCTGCTTCAACATAAGTTGAACCACAAAAGAAAATAGTTTTCTTTACAACTTCATGTTAACACAGAGAACTCATGCAAAGCCTATCTACCATCTTTATTGCAACATAAAAGACTACTACAAAGACAAGGGACATAACTAAGTATTTACAACTATCAGGCTAGATAACTTGGACTTTAACGCCCATGGTATATTGGCTAATGAGCTGGATTTCAACATAGCAGTAAGCATGTTCTAACTCCAGTTGCCCTATTACATTCATTTTCAGACTAATACCGTCATGAAAGGTATAAATAGTACCACTACTGTTCTTCCAAAAGGATGGTTTTGGCATTAAATTAAGTAAAGTAGGCGAGCATAGTAGAGATCAACCAGAAGGCTCCCTTTTCAATAGCTACTACGCGAAGGTGTAGGGGAGGGCACTACTCCTTTCCTAGGATTGCTCCACTTTACCCTTGATACGTACCTTATATTGCTGAGTGTTAGCAAAGAGGTATCAAGTACCATTTTTAAAGTCTTTGGTATGACATGACCTGGGACTGAACACAGGTCACCCAGACCATTGGTGAACACTCTACCCCTAGGCCAATGAAAATGAGCCGATTTAGATAACCCACAAAGATTGATATACCATTAAACAACAAAACCAACCAATAATGTTTCAACAATATTTTTTGTTTGAAATTTTCTTTAATAAGAAATGAAAATCACTTTTATAAAAAAAATTTGAAGAAAACATTAAAAAATGTGAATTATGAGTTATGTCTTTTTAAAGTCTTTGACAGTAAGTTTCAGTTTACTATAATAAGGAAAGAAAAATGGTGTATAACTCCTACAATAAGTGGTTTATACTATATCAAATAACTTAGCATCAGATGAATTAAAATTTTGTAAATAGGCTATAAAAGGATCTAAATTTATGTTCAAAATTAAATTATTTTTAACACTGTATAAAAAATTAAAATTTTTGATACTTAACTGTATAAAAAAATTCAAATTTTTCTTGTACTTAACAGTATAAAAAAATTTCATTTAAAAATACAAAAAATTCAAAGGAAATTAGTGCAATGGCAATATCTTATAAATTGATGCAGTGAATTGAATTACCATGATCAGAAAATCTGGCAAACACTTATGCACGACATAAGGAAACACTGGACAGCTGTTTCAACCTTATTAGGTCTCATTAGCAGTGTATACCATGACCTCCACCACTGGAGATCGATCCAGCAATCACAGATTGCAGAGCCGAAACTCTACAACTGAACCACCAATCCATATCGCACGCAAGTGACACCAAATTATGTCATGCGTAAGTGTTTGCCGGATTTTCTGGTCATGGTAATTCAATTCACAATATAATTCCTCTACTTAAAAAAGAAAATATAGACTCATAAATTGATGTTTTGATAAACACATAAATATTAAAATCAAAAAGACTTGTTTGGTTTTATCATCATTAATTTTTACTCATTTTTCTTCATCTTAATTTTACTTGTTTTTATCAACATATTATTTCTATGACAAGGAACAGCCCATATTTGAAAAAACAAAACAAAACAAAATGCTTTCTTGTTTTGTTGATCAAATATTGATTAGTTACAGGGACATAAACTTGAATGTTTATTAAACAATGCGTTCTCTACCACAATGATTTTTTTAGTGGTATTTCTTTCATCTTAATTTCACTTGCTTTTAATTGAAACCACTCACTCATTCTATAGCCATTAGTAAACAGATGTATTGAAAATATAAGCTTAGATACGATCTATAAACTGTTACCTCTTGTAACTCAAATGGCTAGAACACTCAAGCAGATAAATAGTAGAGCAGAATGACCTCTTTAACTTTGGTATGGCAGTTGATCAAGGAGAAGGAAAATTAAATTCAAACCTGTTAAACACAACTTAAAAATTAACCTAGTGTTACTTGGTGGAAGGGTTGGGTAAATACAAACTGGTTTCTTTAGCCTTAATATGGCAACCAGTCTAGAAGAAGGAAAACTCTGAATTCAAACCTGTTAAAGTAGAGTGTCCCTCTGGTGGTGAGGTTCCAGTTTTGGAGTTCAAGGGAATGTAGAGTATCCCTTCATTGCCATTGATCCCAGGTCCACTCTGACAATGAATCAAATAGTGTTCTTTAGAAATTATTGGTATTGCATAGGAATACTTGAAACCATAATTGCATTCAAATTATTATAGACAAATATAAAAAAATTACAATGAACCATTGAAAATATAGTTATAATTGTAATCCATCTTTGACATTAAATAACTCATAACAAGTTTATATGCCATTAAACAAATAAACTCGTATTATTTGTAGAAATCTTGTTCCACACATTGTTAAAGATTGTAAGATGTTGGCGACCAGAAGATTCTTTTTTGAATAGCTACTACACCAAGGTGTAGGGGAGAGCACTACTCCTTTCCCTGGATTGCTCCACTTTACCCTTGATATGAACTTTTTATTGCTGAATGTTGAGCAAGGAGGTATCAAGTACTATTTTTTAAGTCTTTGGTATGACACGACCTGGGATTGAACCCAGGTCTCTCAGACCATTGGCGAACACTCTACCCACCAGGCCAATGAGCCAGTTAAAAGATTGTACCTTTCTCTTACAGATCACCGTGACCAAGCAATTCACATGATCCGATATATTTGGAATATACAACAATTAGTTTGAAGTTTTACTATTAGATTCTTCAATTCAGTTTCCCACCCAGTTGGGCCAAAAGAAATTTTTTTTCGTACAACCAATTGAAAAACTATAAATAATAGAACTTCATTTTATTATCATTTATATTAGGCATAATTTTTGTCATCTGTATTTTAATATAATTTTAATTTATAGAATTTATATTGAAAATACCAAATTCTATTTTCCACACTAATTTGTCTTCTTGCATTTTGTATGTTCCAGCAATGGCCAAGTTCCAAAGGTACCAGATTAGAGAGGTACAACTAGTACATCCTCTGACCAGGGGAAGAGGAGTCTCCATGGAGGTATGGCCAATGTGCTGATCTGCAAGATTGTAATAAGCATGTTCAAACTCCAGTCACACTATTACATTCACTCTTCGACTAATACCCTTGAGAAAGGTATGAACCTTCTTATTCTTCCAGCTATGGGTCAAATAGTACCACTACTGTTCTTCAACAAGGATGGCTTTAAATAACCCATAAAGATTGATATGCAATTAAATAAAGAAACCAAACCAAACCAAACCTTATCACCCTTGCAAGGTATGGGTTAAATAGTACCACAACTGTTCTTCTACAAGGATGGTTTTGGTATTGAATAACCCATAAAGATTGATATGCCATTAAACAAAGAAACCAAACCAAACCAAATCTGACCAAGGGTCAGACATATGTTTACATAGGAGTTTCACTTAGGAAACAATTTGTTTTCTTGCATCTTGTGCGTTCCAGCAACAGCCAAGTCATAAACTTGCCTGATTAAATATAACCTCTACTAATGTCTATCTTTTCATAATTACTGCTGTTTATTTTTTTAACCATAAAGTAGAAATTTGGATTTATCTAAGCCCTATTTAAATGCAAAGGAGTATTTGATAATTAATAGTTATTTACTTGGTTTATTTGTGGCACAAGGTCAGAAGTATTGAGCACCTAATAAGAAGAAACTCACAAGATGAGATTTAAGATCTAACTATCTCTCCATGAAAGTAGTGTTAACCCATGGTCAGTTTACATGTGGGCAAGATAGAAAATAGCACTATTACAACCATAGTCACACAGGTATCAGATTACTCTGACCCTCCCCTTTGATACTATGGAGAGGTGCTGTTGTATGGTTGTAAGCCTCAGAAGCAAACTTGCTTCGTTTATTTTTTCCTTTCTAGATACTTCCCAAAGAGGACAACTCAGCTGAAGAAATAGGTGAACACTCAGAACAGGTAGCACACTCGAATCTCAGCTACAAAAGCAAGGAAGTTGTCATTTACTAAGCTTTGTTTAATTTAGTACAAGGCCAGAAATAAGGGGCAAAACCAAGTGAAAAGCAAGCTCACTAACCATTATTCTGAGGTAGGTGCCCACATTGTAAGAAAAAAATGCAAGAAAAAGCATTAAAACAATTTTTTTGCCTGGACAGATTTAAAAAATGTTCTTTTTTGTAAATAAAATTCTTTTATTTAGATATGATAAGTAAAAAAAAAGAAATACTAGAACTTTAATCTTTTTATTTTATTTTATTTATTTTATTCAGCTACAGAACAAACTATAATGAATTTTAAATTAGAAGCTGTTGTCTGTATTGATTTACAGGTGACCATAGATCACTATCAAATTGTTCATTAAAAGATACATTACCTCCTTTGGGACATTTATATGCATAAAAGGTTTCTTGTGTGTATTTGATAGTAAAATATATTGTTTGCTTCTTTTTCTGTTTCTTTTTATCTGTTTTAAACTATTATCGTTCCATTCAGAAAAACAAATTGGTGTAATTGTAGCTTATCTGATACAGTTAATACAGTAGTTGATAAGTAATAAAAAATAAAATTTGAGTACATTTTCAGCACTTGACTTAAAGAGGTAATTCTGTACACTGTCTACAGGTAAAAGTAATTTGAAATAATGCCAAAAAATAATTTCTTGGCAGAGTGGGGTGAGGAAGAGAGGGAATTAAATTGTGTTTTTATTGATCTAGTAGGTAGCTGTTATTATCATAGACTTTGTTCTTAGAAAGAATATCAGCTGTTAAAATTTTAAATCTTTGCTACTATCATGTGCAGGTTCTCAATTGGTAAGGGGAGAAGAGGATTGGGGTCAAAGATAAACATCTTATCAGACTATGCATAACAATCTCCCGCAGTGAGTTCAAGTTATGAAAATGATGAAAATTTTCTGTTGATATAAAATTTGTAAAACTCCACTATAAAAATAAGGGTGAGAAGTCCCAGTGACACAGTGGCTAACATGCCAGACTGTGACATCATAGTAAGTGAGTTTGAGCTCCAGTTACATTTATTACATTCACTTTTGGACTAATGCCCTTGGGAAAAGTATGAAGCCTCATATTCCCAAGTTTTAAGTTAAATAGTACTACTACTGCTTTTCTACAAGGATGGATTTGACTTAAATCTTTATTTAAAGATTTAAATAAATATTTAAGATTTAACTTAAATCATGAAAGTTGATAATTAAACAAAGAGACCAAATCAAACTACAAAAATAATGCAGGTACAAGTTTATATAGTTTTATAAGGTCATACAGTATTAAGAAACCAACTTTTGAGTCAGATAATCTTGGAATAAGGTGAAGGAATGACAACCTGACAAGAGTTCATGGGTTTAAAAGATGTTGAAAACCACTGATTTAAAGCAATGTTGCCCAATGGGATCTGTACACCTAGGTGGACATTATGAGTTATAAACTATTTCACAGTGGTCATCAAGAGGCTCAAAGAGGCAATAAGCAAATTTATATATAATAAATCAGGGAATTAAAGATAAAGGATGAACAATGTATTATGCGGTCAAATTAGATTAAGGTTACATTAACAGTGTGCATACCATGTTATTTCTGGTCACAGAAGTTGAGCAGCGTATTGGTCATGGATCTAATTTTTTTTAAATCTTATAAATTCTTTATAAAAACAATGGATTTCTCTCTTACAACTGCAAAACAAATTAGTTGGTTGGTTGGTTGGTCATTTCTTTGTTTAATGGCATATCAACCTTTGTGGGTTATTTAATGCCAAAGCTATTCTCAACCACTCCGCAGAGGCAGGATATGATACAAGGTCAATTTTTTAAGCAGAGTTTAAAAAGGTTTAAATACAGAGGTTTCCTTCTCTTAGACTGGTTGCCAAACCAAGGCAAAAGAAATCAGTCTGCCCTACTATTTACCCATAGCTGGAGGGAGAGTAATTGGATTCATACCTTTCCCAAGGGTATTAGTGATATGTGAAAAATGCAATCAGCCTCACCCAGGATTTGAACCCTTGTAGATCATCACTGATATGATTCAACCCATAGCTGAGGAATAAGGGAGTTCATGCCTTTTCCAAGGGTATTAGTCTGAGAGTGAATGCAATAATATGGCTGGAGTGTGAACTCATTTACTATGAGGCCACAGTCCAGCACACTAGCCACTAAACCATGGGGACTTGGCCTGAACAAATTGTAACAAGATTTAAGAAAATTGTGGCTGCAATAATCATTTTTCAAACTAGAAAACTGAAGCTTATCCATCTGCAAATAATTATGATATTCTAGAAGTAATTATGTGTTCTGAGGGAGGAGTGTTCCATAAGGTTATAATTTGGAGGGGGGTAAAAATCACCACTGCAAAAAGGTTAGGAAACACTGATCTAAGGAAACCTAATCATTTCATCAACATTTCATACAGCATTATACTAGCCCTATTTTTGCCTAACATTGTAACTTAACAAAAAGGTTACTGAATGAGAAATAACCAAAATGGAGGTTGGAAATGAAATGGAAATCTTTATAAAATTAACAAAATACAATACTTGCCAGCAGTGTAAAGAAGCTCAACCACTGCTCATAATGGCTACTTTATCAACATATTAACCCTCATCACAATAGCGTCCAAAGCATTTATGAGGAATGGGACATAGCCATTAATGTTCATAGGTAGGGTATATAACAGTATGAGGAATGGGACATAACCATTAATGTTTATAGGTAGGGTATATAACACCCACCTAAATGATCATAAAGACTTTTCCAAAATACTAGTCACCCTGTTGGTGAGACTTATGCTGACTATTTTCTCTACAGAGGAGTCAGACCACCCGAAAACATTAAACTGCATCCACTAGTGAGGCTCCAGTTCTGGAGCTCTCGGGAGTGCTAAGTACCCCTTCATTGCTATTACTCTCGGAGCCACTCTGACATGGAGTGGTGTTATTTGTTAGGGTCCCATCTATGAGTCAAATAGATCGGTTTGAAAATGATTAATATTAGATAGGAATATGTGAAACCATATAACTGCAAATTATTAGTATTAGATAAGAATACTTGAAGCCATATAATTGTGTGCAAACAAATTATTATAGACAAATAAAAAACTACGATTAAAAAAATGATTTTAGAAGAACATTGAAAATAAAAGGGGTTAAAATTAAAATCAGACTTTTATAAATTAATCAAATTCTAGCATTAAATAACCTATAAGAGATGAGATGCCATTAAGCAGATAAACCATATTAAACATAAAATGGAATGTATAAAAACATTGAATGTATAAAACATAATAAAATAGAATGTATAAAACTAAGAGTGGGAGATCATTGCTCAGTCTCACACTTTTGATTGAATCATTTGATTTGGAAGCGATACAAAAAGTTAGTTTCATTTTTATTAGACTTAGACAATATTGATTAGATTAAGGTAAATAATTAAATGCAGTTAAGTGCACCGAACATTGGCATGATGGTTAGAGTGTTCGCCAATGGTCAGGGAGTCCTGGGTTCAATCCAAAGACTCAAAAAAATGGTACTTGATGCCTCCTTGCTTAACACTCAGCATTATATAGGTACGGATCAAGGGTAAAGTGTAGCAATTCAGGGAAAGGAGTAGTGCCACTACACCAAAGTGTCACTACACCAAGGTGTAGTGACACCTTGGTGTAGTAGCTACCAAAAAGGGAGCCTTAGGGTCACCCTCAACTACGGTCGCCAACTTTACTTTTTATTTTAAGTGCATTGATCAATTCTGCAGATACAAGTGAGTACTGGAAAAGGGACATTATACTTATCCAAAATATCCCACGGAGGAAATGTCTGCATTATTATACAAATAAAAACATATAAGAATGAAATACTTACATTCAACATCCAGATAAGAGTAAGATTCAGTCATTTACTTCATTTTTTTACCAAATGATTAAATCCTAAATTCTATAACAATATAATATGTGCATTCACCATCCAGATAAGAGTAAGTTTTAGTCATTTGCTTCATTTTTTACAGCATATTTAAGATTAAAAACTTTCAACTGGCTACAATATACCCACCTGCTATATTTGTTTAGTTTTTCTACCCACTATCAACTAAGATGATGATTAACAAGGAGTTTCTAATATATAATTTTGGGGCTAAAATGTAAATGTGCAGAGGAAAAAAAAAACTTCATAAAGCACATGACTAAAACTTACTTTTATCTGGATGGTAAATATAAGTATTACATACCTATGAAAAAACTTTTTGTACATTACTGAAAAAATAGCAGGACATTTTGGATAAAAACAGTTTTAAAATATACTAGACGACTGATAAGACAGTTGAGATCCCTTTGTAATATCATTGGTCAATGATGCTTCTATCTAGGAAGAAGCGAAGGATTCTAATTTGCATTTCATAGTTAGCTATCCATGATGATACTAATGCTTCTATCTAGAATTGCATTTCATAGCAGCTATCCATGATGATACTAATGCTTCTATCTAGAATTGCATTTCATTGCAGCTATCCATGATGATACTAATGATTCTATCTAGGTCTGCATTTCATAGCAGCTATCCATGATGATACTAATGCTTCTATCTAGGATTGCATTTCATAGCAGCTATCCATGATGATACTAATGCTTCTATCTAGGATTGCATTTCATAGCAGCTATCCATGATGATACTAATGATTCTATCTTGGTCTGCATTTCATAGCAGCTATCCATGATGATACTAATGATTCTATCTAGGATTGCATTTCATTGCAGCTATCCATGATGATACTAATGATTCTATCTAGGATTGCATTTCATAGCAGCTATCCATGATGATACTAATGCTTCTATCTAGGATTGCATTTCATAGCAGCTATCCATGATGATACTAATGATTCTATCTAGGATTGCATTTCATAGCAGCTATCCATGATGATACTAATGCTTCTATCTAGGATTGCATTTCATAGCAGCTATCCATGATGATACTAATGCTTCTATCTAGGATTGCATTTCATAGCAGCTATCCATGATGATACTAATGCTTCTATCAAGGATTGCATTTCATTGCAGCTATCCATGATGATACTAATGATTCTATCTAGGATTGCATTTCATAGCAGCTATCCATGATGATACAAATGCTTCTATCTAGGATTGCATTTCATAGCAGCTATCCATGATGATACTAATGCTTCTATCTAGGACTGCATTTCATAGCAGCTATCCATGATGACACTAATGCTTCTATCTAGGATTGCATTTAATAGTTAGCAGCTATCCATGATGATAATAATGCTTCTATCTAGGAAGAAGTAAAAGATTCTAATTTGCATTTCATAGTTTGGAGCTATCCATGATGATACTAATGCTTCTGTCTAAAAAGGAGTGAAGGATTCTAATTCATATTTCATATTTCAACGGTCTATGATTCATAAAAATATTGAAACATATGAGAAGAGTTCCTTTTGTTGTTAGTTGTATGTGTCTGAAATTATATGTAAATCTTTAGTGACTGTACATCATGCAGTTTTATGTAGTGTGCTGCAGGCAAAAATGCTACCCTGGTGGGTATTCATAGATGGACAATTGAAACTGACTTCTCACTGTTACTACATACTGGAGAAAAGAAGACGAATCATCTTTGTACATTTACTTTTATACCTGGATGGGTTACTATGGTAAACGGCACATAAAAGTTGGCGACCTTAATTGAGGGTGACCCAAAGGCTCCCTTTTCAATAGCTACTACACCAAAGCGTAGGGAAGGGTGCGACTCAATTCCCTGGATTGATCCACTTTACCCTTGATCCTTACCTTATAATACTGAGTGTTAAGTAAGGCAGCATCAAGTACCATTTTTTGAGTCTTTGGTATGACTTGACCTGGGATTGAACCCCAGTCTCCATGACCATTGGTGGGCACTCTACTCATTAGGCCAATGGCAAGTACTTTAGTGATATTCATACTACTATTAAAACTAAGGTTCTTATAATTGCTAAAATAATGTAAATTGAAATAAAATTCAATAAGGAAAGTAAAGCTATTATTTGATTCATTGATACAATTGAAATAATTCAACATTTCAATGACTTTAGAGTCTTTTTGTTTTGTAAAACAAATCAGATATAGTTCAAAAAGGATCTAAATAGTTTTTTCTAACCAAAACAATACTTAATCCCACATTTTCAAAAAATTTAACCTGAAAAATTTGCTTACTCTGGCTATAGATTAATAGTAGGGCAGTTGGGCTCTTTAAGTTTGGTAAGGCAACCAGTCTAAGAAAAAGAATGAATTTGAACTTGCTAAACTCTGCTTAAAAACTGACCTTGTTTCACATCCTGCTGCTGACAGTAAGAATTGGGTAAACACCCACTTTGGCTATTATTACTTAAACAATAGTTTAAGAATAAAAAATTATGTAGTAATTGCATTCCTGAATGTAAACCCTTACAGGTTCATCTTATTTGTCAATAAGGATGAAAAATGCAAAAGTTACAGTCATATTTTTTTCATAACTCCTCATCCATATTGAATTTAGGTCATTTCTAATTCAATTCAGTGAATACAAATATGGGTAACTTTTCTGCTAAATTATTTTTGGGGTAAGACCTTTGTATCGTGAAATGGAATAATAGAAGGAAGAAAAGTGGATATCTAAAATCAGGTAAATGAAGACCACAATAGAACAATTCAGACAGAATTTTTTTAAGAAACATGTTCCTACTATAACGGTTAAGTTATATAATATAGATATATTATATAATATAATACATATATGTATATATATATATATATATATATAGAATAAAAAATATATGTCATCATCATCATTATGTCGCACTGGTACTATTTACCAACCCCTCCGCACGGGGCAGGATATGATACAAGGTTAATTTTTAAGCGGAGTTTAACGGGTTTGAATTCAGAGTTTTCCTTCTCCTAGACTAGTTGCCTCAACAAGGCTGAAACACCTAGTCCGTCCTACTATTTACTCATAGCTGGAAGGGAGAATAAGGGGGTTCATACCTTTCCCAAGGGTATTTGCCCGAAAGTGAACATAATAGCGCGACTGGGAGTACGAACAAGCGTACTACGATCCCGCATTTCATCGCTTTAACCATTACACCACGAGGACACACCTCATGTCGCACTGGTAGCACGGATATCCCTGACCCTCTCTCACCACTCCTCTCCTATCGTTCATCTCCCCAGGCAGGTCTTCAGGACAACATCCCGTATCCTCAATAGCTGCTGAATGTATGTTCGTGCAGGTCATCCTGTTTTTGCACGGCCATGTGTGGGGGGTCCATAAGAGTACATCACTTATGAGTTCGTCCCTGCTTCTCCAGCAGTGTCCTGCATTTCTGGTTCGTCTAACTTGAATAGTTTTCTTGATAGGAGGCAGGTGGCCGTACAGTGGGTGTCTAGTGGGGTGTTGCTGCCAGGACTTGTTCAAGATTGCACGCAGCATTCTTGTGTAATTGCCGTCTACCTTCTTCTTCAGCAGTTTTCTTAGTCATATATATATACTATACATATATTGAATACATGCTTCTATATAAATCCCCACTTTCTATTTGGATTAATGTTGTGAGA
>CAUZXS010003537.1:10000-165413 GCA_963585895.1 Sepioteuthis lessoniana
GTCAGAAAAAAGGATGAAGGTCCAACGAATATTAGGAATAAATTCCCTAATACTTATCGAGAGGATAAGAGGAAAATAAGAGGACCCTCACAAGTGACTAAGAAGGAAGAATTTAAGAAGGGCGACGAAGTCCTGCTACTATCATCAAAATAAAGGGACCACACTGTGATGGACAATATGTAGGTCCCTACGTAATATCACAGAGAATAGACAAGAGGACATATAGAATTGATACCAACGAGGGAAAGAAGAAGACACAAGTGTGTCACACAAACAAATTGAAGAGATATGTCCGTCAAGAAGGCCAACCTCGAAAAATTGAGAACTCGGCAATGCCGAATAAATTCGAGGAAAAAATTAGGCCAGTTGTCTGTTTCAGAGAGAGAGGGCTTAGAAAAAATTAATAAAAAAGTACCCAAGTTTATTTCTCTAACGCCCCACGAAAAATGTAGTAGCAGAATATTCTTTCATAGTTGTTGAGAGAAAGAAAGAGAGAGAGAGAGAAACTAAAGGAAATGAGGAATTCTCGTCCCCAATGTTGAAATATGAGATGGACGAGAAAAGTGGTTCGTCAAACAAGTGGACGAATAGGGGAAAGAGAGAAAAGAAAAAGGAAGTTTTTCTCCCCAAAGCTTGACAATTAAAATTATAAAGTCGTCAAAAGTGACGAAGAAAGAAAAAAGGGAGTTACCTCCTCAAGATTTGAAATATGATACGGCCAAAAGCCGAGAGAGAAAAAGAAAGAAAGGAAAACAAGATTCAAGAAAAAGAAAAGGGAGAGAGAGAGAGAGAAAGAAAGAGAAGTGAAATTGTTTTTCCCCTATAGTGAAAAATTAGGAAGGACGAAAAAATGAAAAAAGGAAAGAATTCATCAAAGCGTGAAGAAGAAAGGGGATGAAAAGAGGAGTAAAGTGAGAAAAAAAAAAAGCGAAAGAAAAGGAGAAAGAACAGTGAAATGAATTGCCTTTTTTTTTTTTCTATGATATTTCTATTCCTCCCCCTTTTCTTCTCTTAAGGAAGGAGGTGTCCACGTGATGGCTCACGGAGACGAGGAGGTGGGAATGATACTCTCCCCCCCGTTGAACTAAAATTATCTAGCAGTCAAAAAGTGACCGTTAGAAATGAATGTGGGTCACACTGATGTTCGCACCTAAGTGACCTTGGGTCGCCGGACATCGGAAGGGGAAAGAGAAAATGAAGCCAAATGATTGGCGGGGGACCCCAAACGGAAGTGGGGTTCCCTTCCCCTCAACGGAAGTAAATACAAAAAAAAGGTAGTTTTTGGGCAACGCTCGTGGCAGACGGACGATAGCCATTTTTACTCCGGGCTAAAGACAAAAAGACTGAGACACGAAGAACTCCAAAATCCTTCAAGCCAGCATTAAAAAACAGTACAAAGTCTATTAGCCCGTGAAAGAAGAGAAATTCTCCAGTGGAACCCCGTCAAAAAAAATAAGATAAGTAACTTTGGGGACATTTTCCCTTTACACCCAAAATTTTGTTTACCACTCTCTCTCTCAATTTGGAAAAAGGATAAAAGCCAGGAAAAGACATTTATATTCATGGACTATCCTATTATATATCTTTGACATTTTGAAAGTATATATATATATATAACCGTAGTAAAGAACCTATGTATTTTTCATTTTAACATGTGGTCCTATGTTATTATTCCATGCTTTCCTTTCAGCTTCTATTCGCCTTACATTATCTTGCTTAGAACTGTCCTATTAATTCCTAAAGTATCACACGGGAAACCGGAGTTGCCGACTGTAGCAATATTAATATTATTACAACTAAGACCTATAGGCCCGTATTCTTCTATTATCTAAGGGGAGGAAGTTTAGCGGCCTGGTGGGTGTGTGATAGTGTGAAATTTTGGACCCCTTTGCCAGCGGTGGCCAGTCTGGCCCTAAATTATTCCCTCACGTAATATGCCAGTTCTTATCTGCCTGAGAAAAGAACTCTGAACAGGACTTATTTCTGTAGGGGATCAAGTGCCAACCTGCCCCGTCTTCACACGTGCGAAAATAAAGTCCCGTTTAGGGATTTTAATCAATTTCCCCGTCACAATATATATACACACATATATATATATATATATATATACACACACACACACACACATATATATATATATATATATACACACACACACATATATATATATATATATATACACACACACACACATATATACATATATATACACACACACACATATATATATACACACACACACACACACACACACACACACACACACATACACACACACATAAATATATATATATATATAAATAGAGAGAGAGCCGTTAAGCGGATATATATAAACAATAACAATTGTGATTCAAAACCATTTAAATTTCCTTCGCTTGCGCTGGTTTCCTCGTGGCTGAGTGGTGGAATCTTGGATTGGCGTTTGAGTCAACCGGGTTTCGATCCCAGCTTCGGGAATCTAGCCTGTCTAGACACACTGATGAGTTCTGATAGAATGAAACAGATCTGTCTGTGTATTATATATATATATATATATATATATATATATATATATATATACATATATATGTATGTATGCATATATATATATATATATATATATATATATATATATATATAAAAATATATATATATATATATATATATATATAAGCATATATCTATAGATAGAGGAAAGGTTTTGAATAAAACCTCCCAGGTTTATTTGTTTAACAGCATATTAACTCCTTACGGGTTATTTAATACTAAAATATAATTAATTTCTAAATGTCAGATTGTAGTTATAACTATATTTATTATATTTTATTGGGTAATTTTTTAAAAATTGCCCTTTTTTTTATTTGACTATAATCATTTGCGTGCACACAGTTATATAATATCAAATATTTTTCACACACTATCATGATTTCAATTATTCATATGTAATACTAATCCTTATTAAGTTGTGCTCACAGTAGAGATTTCTCTCTCTTTTTATCTTCAGCAATCCCTATCATCTATCACTCAAAGCAGGTCTACCAAACTTTATCCTGTGTCTGCACAAAGGTGATGTAAATAAGTTATGGCTGATTGGCCAACACTGGCATATCCATGAGTAGATCTTCATCAAAGACCATCACTGATGAGGTTGCCTTTTTTTCTTCAGTAGTGTCCCACATGTCTTGTTCATCTTACTTGAATGGTTTTTGAGATCGGAGGTAAATGGCCATACTTGTCTCGTTTCCAGGATTTGTTCAAATTAGCTCATAGCATTCTTAAGTAATTCCCATCTAAACTAATCATTTATACATATAGTTTACAGTAACTATTCATATTCAATAATAATTCTTTTGCATTCAATTATATGGTTACAAGTATTCCTATCTAACATCAATAATTTGCAAGCAACTAATAATAGTAATAATAATAATAATAATAATGCTTTGTAAAACATAGCTTCAAATAACTATCCTTAATAAAATAATTTGCATACACTTATATGGCATCATGTATTCTCATCTAATACTAATAATTTTCAAACAAATCTATTTGACCCACAAATAGAACCCTAACAGGTAATATCACTCCAAGTCAAATACATCTAGGAGTAATGACAATGTGAAGGTAATCCATATTCTCCAGTTCCAGAACTGAAACCTCACTGCTGGATACAATCTAATGTCCTACCCAATACACCTCCCACTTCTTTTTTTTTGGAGGAGGTACTCTTCTGAAGAGAATGCAGCAGTCAGCATATATTAGGTCCCACCAACAGTGGGAACTTAACGTTCTAATTTTATTGCATTGCAGATTAACTCACATTATTATATTATTAATAATACCAATTCAAAAAACTATTTACACTTAGTTCCTTTGAATACATTTTTTTCTGATTTTCTGATTTAAATAGTTCCATATAAACTAACATGTATTTGTGTCTATATAAAACTGTGAGGTCCTTGAAGTACAATTCTTTTTAAGAAGTGGCTGACTACTTAAAATAGTTTTCTATCACTGCTTTAGATATTAATTTGCACATTGCACAAGTAATCTCCCAGTTACTTACAATAAACTTATTAAAAGATACAAAATCTTTTAATGACAACAAAAGGAAATTGGTATTTTCAATATGGTTTAGAGTAAATGTCCTGGGAGAGATTTGCCAATCATCCTTTGATCAAAAAGGAAGGATAGCAGACAGATAAAGAATTCATAGCCATCTACTGTAGAGTCAAAGTTATGAAGAACATGAAAGATAAAAGAGAAAAAGTGGAAGTATGAGTTGCTATGGTTACAGGCAAAGTGACAGTACAGAAATGATGAAAAGTATCAGTTTCAGTTGGTTTGGTCTTGGAATAATTAGATTCAGGAAAAGAAAAGAATTTATATGAGAAAAGAAGAAAGAAAAAAAAAAACTAAGAAAGAAACAGAAACTATAAGAGACATTGATCTGTTTAATCATTTTATATTCTAGAATTTGTGATTATGGGCACCTCACATGGTATAATAGTTAGCATGCTAAGATAGCAAACTATTAATGGTGAATTTGATTCCCACCAGGTGTTCCTTACTTCTGGTCTTGTACCACAACTAATGTAAGCTTAGTAAATAACTAGAATTTATACTGATATGTGTGATAACATTGTCACTAAAATACTAAGACTAATACAAACAAAACTTTGTCATAGACAATGAAACTCCCTAGTCTTTGAGCCGGGATTAGAGTGTTGTATCTGTTTATTTCCTTGTTCTTATCTTTGGATAGAATGTGAAGAGAGAAAAAACTCATTTTTGGTCGAAGGATTCCAACCCTGCACCTTTTCTAATGCAACAAATAGAGACGGTTGAAGTAAAAGTAAGTAAAGTTGACAACTGTAGTCGAGGGTGACCAGAAGGCTCCCTTTTCAATAGCTACCACACTGAGGTGTAGGGGAGGGCACTACTCCTTTCTCTGGATTGCTCCACTTTACCCTCGATCCTTACCTTACCTTACCTTACCTTATAGTGTTGAGTGCTAAGCAAGGCAGCATCAATTTTGGTCTTGCCTATGCATACATGGAACCATTCATTAAACTGAGACTATAGGCAAAAAAAGCAAGAAACAAATACACAAAAATGTAAATATGAATGCACAATGAACACAATTTCCTAAACCTCAAGGCATAAAACAACCCTAAACATATTGACATACCATTAAAATCAATCAATCTAAATCATTAAAGTGACCATGTATTATATACAATAACCACAGTCATATAGAGAAATACTGACTTATACTGAAAACTAAATAATTCAATATTCTAAAAAAGTAGGGGTGTAAATGCCATTTCTCTAATTATGGTAAAGTTTTGAAAAAATACTGTGGATTCCCATTATTACAGAAGCCTTAAATGTTGTTATTGTTTTAACAGCACTCTTAAATTTCCTATTATAACATGTGGATTTATATAAAGTGTATTAATAATTATTCCAAGCTTATAATTAAGACTTTAAAAATTCTTTCCAGATTTGTGTAATTTTAGGTGGTATTGTTTTAAAGGTTTACTAATTTTAGTTTATAAAATAACTAGCTGTACTCATGGGAATTCTACAGAATATATGAATAATAATTTCATGAATTTAGACTATAAATAACATTTTGAAGACAACCATTGTCAATTTTTATTTTAAGATTTCATCAATTAATACCCCCCACACACACACACTCTGAAATCTTCAAATGCTATTGCTGCAAACAATTTTCAACAATAGTCTTTCTAGAATATAAAAAAACAAATGTGCTATTTGAACATATGTCATTAAATAGTGCTGTTACAAGAGTTTACTGAACTTGTTTCAAGAAAAACTTTTAATAAAAAAAATCTTAATCATAGTACAAATACAAAAATATGCTTCTCTGTAGATGAAATAAAACCGATATATTATTTAATGAGACTTATTCAAAAGAAATAATCACATTTATTTGGGATACTCTCAATCATATATAGTCACTTTCCTTTTATAGAATGGTGTATTTCATCTAGTTAGTTTTATTATATATACATGAGATCTGAAGACATCTTTACATACAAAATGATTTTTATCTATTCCAACAGTTTGATCAGAAAATATAGAATATATAATTATTACACCATTAACTGATTATCTCAATGAACTAGAATAAACAGATTAAAAAAGGGGGGGATCTCTCTTAAATACATACACATAGTATAGAAAATATCATGATAATCAAAACTGAGATTTAATATATAGACAAATAATTCATGATAAAGACATAAGAGAAATTACTTCATTTTAAAAGCACAGAAACTGTCAGATATTTAAGTTGGTTGTTGGGGTTTTAGATTCTGTTTATACATGTATATTAAATATATATGATTTGTAAATGAATAGTTTGTAGATAACATTATTTAAAAAAAAACAGAGCTCATTTCTTTGCACACAATTAAATGATTGCAAGTATTGCTATCTAACACTAGTAGTTTTATTTGCACTCAGTTAAATGGTTCAAAGACTTATTATGTAATACTATTAATTCAATATCAGTTATTTCTTTGCATACAATTAAATAATTTCAAGTTTAGAAAATGATTATACATTTCTATCTTATCTAACGATGGGACCCTAACAGGTCAAAATGGACCTGGGAGAAATGGCACTGAAGGGGTACTCCACATTCCTTAAAGCTCCAGAACTGGAGCCTTACTATCAGATGGTTTAATGTCATATCCAGGACACTTGTTGGGAGAGGGATCTTACTCCTCTGTAAAAGTACAGTCAGCATATTCTACAGCCCCAGCCAACAGGGCAGTCAGATATTTAAAGAAAGCAGACATATTGTTGGTCAATCCAAAGATAGAATGAGTCATCATCAAACAACATTGAAATTGGCCATTCCATTTTCAACTATGAAAAACATAATTATACAGTTTACTCATGAGAGAAAAGAAATCATTGCATCCTGTTCAGATCAACCTTGGTTATCAGAAGGGTCTGTTTGTCAAGGGAAATGGGATATTGAAAAAGAATTCCCACTACATGTTGGCAGGGTATATTTAAACCAGCCCCCAAATAGCAACAGAGTATCTTCATTATATGGATTATTATAGCAGAATAGTTAGAAGAAAACCACTTTTTAAACCAGTTAACATTCAGCAGAGAAAACAGTAGACAAGATAGTGAACAAAACTTTTAAACTTTGGTACCATGTAATCTTTTCAGATAAGTTCTTATTTACTCAATTTTCAAACAGCAGATTGCCTAGCTAAGAATTTTATTTGAAACATTTGCAGTCCACAATCAAACATGGTGGATTTTCAGATATAGTGTCAAGGAGGAATAGGAGCACTGCATGCTGACCGTTTTTGGGATATATGAAAATATAAGGTTTTGGGAAAAGTTTCTCCAGTTTCTACTGGAGAAACTTTTCCCAAAATTTACTGTTATTTGGAGAAAAACAGTGCCCTTTTCATAGGGCATAAAGCTTTATACGATAGAACAAAAACAATTCAAGTATGGCAGATCAAAAGAGGTATTAAGTGATTCTCATGGCCAAATTGATTTCTTGACATGAATTGAACATTTTGGATGGTAAAATGTAAAAAAAATATCCAGAAAGTCTTCAACAAGAGTTGAAACTTCCAGTATTATTAACCCATGCATCCCACTCTACTTCAGAAGAGTAGAGTGGCTGATGCAATTCATTTCACTGGCCATTGTATACAGTAGCTGTTGCTATAAAAGATGATGATGACGATGGTGGTGGTGGTTGGATATACCACAAGCAAAGATAGTAGATCTGATCAATTTTAGATTAAAAATCTACTCATAGCAAATCGACTGATTTTTCATTTACATAAGATATTCATAAAATTGTTTAGACCATTTTATACAATGGTTCATATTTGAAAATAGAAATGTCTATTTACTTTAATGAATTCTTTGTAGTTTTTCATTAATTGTAATCATTAGAAATTTTATGCTTATTTTTATCTCTTTACATACAAAAGATAACTGAGCAAATACAATAAATTGAAAGCATCAAGTTCACTCAATTTTAGTTTAAAAAAAAAAAAAAAGTATTTCATACATAAAATAAATTCAACTAATGTTCTCTGAAATAATACAATAAATAAAATATGTCTAAAGAGAATAGAGAAATCTAACTATGAAAAAAAAAATAGCAGAATAAAATTGTATATGAAAATGAAAATTATGTCAGATTTTCAGTGATTTAAAAGAGTATTGTTATTCATAGGGGTAGTTGACATAGGTAAGGTAAATGTTTGTAGAGAAAACTAAAAATACAAAAAAGAATTTACATGTATACATACACACACACACACACACACACACGTTAATATTATTCAGTGGAGGATGAGGACAATACCTTCCCAACAGTTACTTTGTTTTTTCTTTTATGATATGTATATAGCCAAGTTACTTAAGAATGTGTACATAAAATAATAAGTTATTTTTTCTGTCAATAATCAAAAACAAGAATATACTTCTTTTTCAACCTCTCACATTTAAAGATGAAATGGAAGTAATACTTCTTTTGGAACCTTTATTCTTAAACTGAAAGCAAAATACTACTAATACATATTTGTCAACAACTGTGAGATTATACTACCACCCCTGTAAAGAAAGCAAAGGTGGCACCAAAAAGAAAAAAGAGAATAAAATTTTCCCAAAGATGAAGGATTCTGCATTATAAGTGGCAGAATTAAGAATTACTGCAGTTGAAAGTTTTTAAATCATGTTAATTTTTTGCAAGAATTTCAACTCTTCATTCATTTCTATTCAAAAATGCATGTGAAAGAAAGCAATTATACTTATAATCTTTACTACATGGCCCAAATTGTTTTGCTATCCTATTTGTTTATATTCAGTACACAATGTTGACAAGGAAATAGCTCATTCATACTTAGTACGTGCTCATAAAAAAAAAAAAGTTAAGTTGGCAACCTTAGTCGAGGGGGACCCAAAGACTCCCTTTTCAATACCTTACAATGCTGAGTGTTAAGTAAGGCCACACCAAGTATCATTTTTTGAGTCTTTGGTATGACTCATTCTGGGATTGAACCCTGGTCTCCTGGACCATTGCCGAACACTCAACTCATAAGGCCAATCCCTAATTCCTTCCAAATATTGAAGAGCTGGTGCTACACAATCTTCCTATCCTCCTTTATCTTAAGTTAGTCTTGTGATTGATTAAGCTTAGTAAATATATACAGTAACATAAACATTTTTAGCTTCTATGCCTTACTTCACATATGACCTGAGAACTTTTATATAAAACAATACAGTCTGGTTCCTGGGAATCCATCCTCTAGTCAGCACCTCCTCATTGCACTAATAGGGTATGTTCAAATGTAGGTTCTACCTTTACTCACATATAAAATCTGACCTTGTATCATGGTTGCCCTCATGGAAGAGGCAAATAAATACAGTATATGAGAGGTAGCTCAGGGTATAGGGTCCTAGACCCAAAGTTCAATCTCTGTAGTATATTTTTAAACATTAAAGAAAGGAAAATTTTTTACTGACTTCTGAATAAAGAAGGATGAGGTTCTATCATTGAAATTAGTATCAAGTTAATCATAAATAAAAAGCAAACATGAAAACAGAAAAAAATATGCCCAAGTTATAAAATGCATATAATACACAATGTCTATTAGTAATCAAAGATAATTCAATGATTTAAGATATAGTTATTTGCTATATTTAGTTAACCATAAGGCCATAATAGGAAGTTATGTGAAAATTTATGCCACTCGTGAACTAGTTTAGAAGCATTGCTCTATGGTAGGTGCCAATGAATACATTACTCAATGGTAAGTGCCTATAAAGACATGATCTTAAACCCTTGAAGTCAACAAGTAATATTTTACTATGCAATGTAAGCCTAAATCTGAATTCAAACCAGTTGTACTCCACTTTAAAATTGACCTTGTGTTGCAATCAGCTGATGGCAAAGAGGTTAGATAAATACATACAATGCAAGCCCAGTATTTCAAATTCAGGAAAATATCACTAATAAAAGGCTTAACAATCACTCACAGCTTTTCCTTTAATGGAATAATAGAATAATAGGAGGTCTGAAAGGGTTAACCCATCATAATAGAAATGTGACACAAAATAATATGTATTCATCCACTCATTTAATGCTAAATGTTTTCCTTCAAGAAAAAAGATGTACCTTCAAATCAATTTGTTTCTTTGATTTACTTTTCTACATGTCTATAAAACATTACCATTTTGTGTTTATTAAAATTTTGTTTTGAAATATACAGATAGCTTATACTAACTGTACTATAATTGTTGTTACATTTACATACATATTCCATACACTAAATGTAATATCTTTATGGAACAAAATAGATCGTATAATTTAACAAAAAAATTATGCTATGTTTAGATACACACAAAATTCTTACATAGAAGTTTTGATTTTTTTTATCTGTCAAATTCAATAAATATATTTTCTTGTCTCTAGCAGTTCTGAAAACAATAAAAAACTCTAATAACAACTGACAATATTAATATATCTGAGTTATTTTCAAATGTTTGTTTATACTGTCAACATTTCTATTATCCATTTTGTATGTCTCATAGTTAGGATGCCTTTCTCCTCAGTCTTGTGTAAAGCTTGAAAGTCAATATGTTAATAGGTAGCTAGTTTTATTCTTCAGTTCAGAGGTCAGTCAAACACATATTGTCTAAAGTGACCGTAGAACCTAATATGTAAGCCCAATTCTGAATTGAATATGTATAAAGCTATGTTACTCAAACATAAATATACTTTTACACTTATGACAGAATTCTTCATACGTGATTTAATATGTTATCAAGGAAAACAAGATTATGACTATATATGACAAAAAATTAGCAGAAATGAAATATTCTGTCCAATTATTCATAAACATTTTTAAAGCAAAGAAAGAAGCTATAACTAGATGTTCAAACTGTTCAAATCTAAGTTGTGATAGCAATTTAGATGAAAGAAAATACTAGTCAGAGTTGTTGTTGTTAATGATGATATGAGAAGAAGATGAAGAAAAACGCACATATTCTAAGTTTAAAAAATAATCTTCATTGATTTCCTATTTGTCTGAGGAAAATAAAATTAAAAAGATGGTTACTGAATATAAAATAATGTACTTGATATCATTTTCAAAATATCATAAAAGTATACAAAACAAAATGTGTGTGCGTGTGTGTGTGTGTGTGTGTGTGTGTGTGTGTGTGTGTGTGTGTGCAATGATATCTTGAAATAAGCTTAGAGCTAATTACAAGGATGATTTACAATGCATATGTATAATTGCTAAAATAAACTATGAAAAAATTATCAATTTTTTAAAAAGAATTAGCCAATTATATTGCCCTTTAGCAGTTATTAAGCTCAATGTCAAATCACATTCTATTTATAAAATTCATATTAAAATTAATTGCAAATAGATAAATAAAGGAAGTACTCTGCAATTAGCATTTAATAGTTGTCTTCTTTGAGGAATTATAATGATTGTGATAAATACATATGCAGACCCCACATTATTATTAGGCTGTAAATGGGATTGGAAATTTCTGTTCTCTAAGAGCATTTTAATACTATTGAGCTAACAAAAATCTTGCAGTAATGTGTCATTTTTGTTGTTTTCCAAAAATTGAATCTTTATAATACAGCGTATCTTTATGATATAACACCATTTACAATCAACCAACATGAATCTTTAAAAAATAAAAGCAATATTATCTTCTTAGATTAGAATAATTATGTAGTTTTTAACCTCAAAAAAGTTGTCCATTTAAAATCTACTGCCTTATGTTTTATCTTAACAGCTTCCTCAGCAATTCTTTTATGTCGTTTTCTCTGTTTATGCCTGATATTCACAGTGTTTTTCTTGCCAAAGGGTTAACTACAGGAGAGCAAAGAAACTGATCAGCTTACATAACAGGATTCTTGATAATAGCCTGCTTTGGCTTCCAAGTTAATATTGACTGTAATGCTATCCACATAAGAAGTTATGAGCCTAATACTTTTACACTAAGCTGGATAAGTCTGACCGATCCTATCTAAGATTGATATTCACATGATCCAGGTGCTCTTCAATCCTCAATCTTTTCACTCTCCCTATGTACTAAAGTTATAACATCTTTAAAAGAAGTGTCTTGACAGAATTATTTTCATTACAAGTGCAATACTGATAACCAAGCAATTGAAGGTTCAACATCTCTTATAGCTTGAAATTCCCATACTAAGCATCGATTTAACAGGTTTATCTTAATTTATCTTCTTTTTTAAAGTTTATTTTGCTTACATTTAACCCTTGTAATGTATTCTAAGAGATACAAATATCAATAGTGAGAATAAGCATTAAACATTGTGCTATGTTGATCCAAGAGAAGATGAAATTATCAAAAAGTCTAGATTTTGGTATTTGAGTGTGTGGAAGGTGGGACAGGCATATATTTCTAACTTCGTATATTTCTCTTATATCAGTAGTTCTCAAACTATAGAAAGAGAAAGTAGTGTAGTGGCTAATGTGTGGAACTGTGACATTGTAGTAAGTGAGTTTGAACTCCAGGCATGTTATTATATTCACTTCCAGATTAATACCTTTGGGAAGGGTATGAACTCCTTTATGCCACCAGGTATGAGTTAAATAGCACCACTATTATTCTTCTACAAGGATGATTTTGGCATTAAATAATTCACAAAGGTTGATATGCTATTAAATAAAAGAAACTAAAACAAACCAAAACAAACCAAAATTTGATTTACACAGCACACCAACTCTTTATTCCATTAACATATGTATATACATTGGTAACAATAATTAGTGTTTTTCAAGGTTTAAAATACATTCTTGTATATTTGGAAAAATGTACACAAAACTTGGGAGATAGCTATGGCACACTATTGAGTCACATTACAGTTAGAGAACTACTGCAAATATATATATGTTACTAAAATATACATTGTGTGGGTACACACACGTGCTCATACAAGACAATCAATTAAAAACAAAACCAAATTAACTGACCAGCAATGAGTTAAATAGTACAAAGTGATAGAGCAATCCAATTATTTGACACAAATGGCCATTCTTAATTGACAAAGGATAGTTGAAGAATATAACATTCTGAGCAGATTTGGTCTCTTTGTTTAATGGCATATCAACCTTCAGGAGTTATTTAATACCAAAGCCATAATTGTAAAAGGACAGCAGTGGTATTATTCAACCTATAGCTGGGGGGGATAAGGGAGTCCATGCCTTTTCTAAAGGTATTTAATAGTTTATGCCATATATATAAGCATAATCCATCAAAAAGGGCCCATCATATTGACTGAAATGTTTATTAAAGTAATACACTAAATGTTATTTGAGAATAAAGATATTTTCAGTCCAATTGGCAAGTGAATGATAATTCTGTAGAGTTAGCATTCAAATTTTTTTATTTTATTCTAATTCTGGATATAACAGAGATAAACATAAAGTATGAAATACTAACAGGAATTCTTCACTCCTTTCTAACTAAAAATATCAATATGATTATAGGTTGCTTTTATAATGCAAATCCAATGGGCCATCTAGTCTGCATAATGATCTGATTTTTTTTGTTACTGAAACACAACAAAAATAAAACAAAGTGAAATTCTTGTTAGTGCAAAGCATCAAAATTAAACCCTAGAGAATAAAGAAATTTCCAATCCATTTTGCAACTTAATAGTAAAAATAATAATACAGGGTCTGTATTTATACTCACTCCAATCATGATAATTTCCAAATGGTAATTATAGTGTTCTTTTATTTATTTCTAATGGATTATGGTTTAAATTCAAAAATATTTATGGCATTTAGATGACTGTCAAATTTGCTATGCAAACAAGTTGCTTACTTGAAACCTAAAAGGATCCAATAAAAGTCCTCTGTTAATTCTCATTTTCAATACAATTTTTGATTGACCTTTTGTTGGTCACTTTTCAACTGCGTTCCTCATCCGAAAGATACTTTTAAAACACTTCCTGTAGTCAAGGGAGGTCACACATCAGGTTTAATGTCAATTTTCCCATCAGAATGAGTCATTTCTGATTAATTTTTCTGAAACAACTTCAAGGCCTCCCAATGAAGGGGACATTCCTGTTGATGATAGTTATTGCTTTCTTGATGAATTAGACCCTCCAGATAAATTTTAAGTTATTATGTTCCATGTACCTCTAAGAGCAAAATGGTATTCCACAGCACCCTTTTCCCATTATCCTTCATCCTAAAGATATCTTTAAAATATTCCTTGAGTACAAGAGATTATATACCAGGTTTCATCAAGATTTGCACAGTAGCTGAGGAATCTGTATGTAAAATGAGTTGTCTCTGATTCATTTTTCTCGCAAAAGTTGCAGATCCCCTTGTGGGAGGGAGTAATTCTGCAGATACCAGTTGTATTTGCTCTCTGAATGAATCTGACCTTCTTGATCAATTCTAAGCTAAAATGTTCTGGATACCTTCAAGAGCAGAGAACATGTGAGGTGCCTCCACCCTACCCCAACAAGTACCACTAAACACTCCTTAAGAAAGGAGTTCATATATCAGTTTGGTTTGGTTTGTTGGGTTTCATGGCATATCAACCTTTGTAGATTATTTAACGCCAAATCCATTTTTATGTGAATAACCAGTTCCATTTCAAACAATTCAGTTTTGTATGAGTACACAGTTTAATTGTCATAAACATTTCTATTTCAAACTATTCAAACACTTATATGTAACAATTCAGTTTAGTGAAAGTACAGTTTCAATGTCAAAAACAGTTCAATTTCAAATAATTCAGTTTAGCATAAGCATGCAGTTTAAATGTAAGTACAGTTTGATTGTGAAAAACATTTCTTTTTCAAGCTATTTAGTTCTAATTCAGCTAATTCAGTTTAGTATAAGTACAGATTTTGTTTACATACAGTTACATGTCAAAACAGTTGTATGTTAAACAATTCAGTTTAGTGTAAATAGTTTCAATGTCAAAAAAACAGTTCTATTAGAAATAATTCAGTTTAGCATAAGCATGCAGTTTAAATGTAAGTATGGTTTAATTGTCAAAAACATTTCAAGCTATTCAGTTTATTCAAACAATTCAGTTTAGCATAAGTACACTGTTAGTTCTATTTAACCCATAGATAGGGCCCTATCAGATGCTACCACACCAGGCCAGAGTGGACCTGGGAGCAATGGCAATGAAGGGGTGCTCCGTATTCCCCAAAGGCCCAGACTGTTTAGTGTCATATCCAGGACACTCATTGGGGATAGGTTTCACCTCTCTGCAGAGGTGCAGTCAGTGTATTCTACAGCCCCAGCTGACTGGGCAATACACAGAGTTAATTTTAAAACAGTTTTATTTCAGATAATTCAGTTTAGCATAAGTACACAGTTTAGATGTCAAAACAGTTCTATTTCGAGCAATTCAGTGTAGCATTAGTATGCAGTTTTAATGTCAAAACAGTTCTATTTTAAACAATTCAGTTCAGCATAAATACGCATTTTAAATGCATAAAAACAGTAAACGCCAACCACTGTTTATATATATATATATATATATATATATATATATATATATATATATATATATATATATATATATATATATATATATATATATATATACACACACACACACACACACAAGGTGCATACGATAAGTTTCCAGACTTTTTCAATATTCAATATGTTATTGCTATACATCTTATGAGATGACTGACCAATTTTTATGATTTCAGGTTTAAATGAACAGCTACAGCAGCAATTGGAATACACCCTACTAAAGCCTGATCGTCACAGCTGATGAATTTCAAAAATGCAATCTGGACGTGACAACACTTTAGAAGAATGATATACAATAAAATTCTGTTTTAAACTTGGATAAAATGCCACAGAAATGTATGGAATGCTTCAGACTGCTTTTCGACCATCTTGCATGAATCGAGCATCAGTTTTTGAGTGGCATAAGAGATTCAAAGAAGGCAGGGAGTCTGCGAGGGATGATGAGAGGTGTGGGAGGAGTAAGGAAGTCAATACACCAGAATTGATTGCCAAAGGGTTAGAGTTACTATGTTGAGGTTTTAAGGGAGTTCAGGAAGAGATTCCGTCGGAAGAGGCCAGCACTCTTCAAATCGGGTCAGTGGCATTTCCAGCAGGACAATGCACCAGTCCACAACTCCATCCTTGTCACAGACTATTTGACCAAGATGGCCATCAAGACAGTTCCTCATCCTCTCTATTGTCTAGACCTTGCTCCCTGTGACTTTTGGTTAATCCCTAAGCTCAGAGGCTATCGTTATGAGACAATTGAGGAGATGAAAGAGGCTGTGACGAAGATCATTGACACGTTCACACAAGAGGAGTTCCATGGGTTCTTCCAGAAATTGTTGGAATGGTCCAACAAGTGCATTGCAGCAGGAGGAGATTACTTCGAAGAGGACTAGAGTTTCCTGTGTGTATTATCAATAAAAGTGCCCATACGAAAAAAGTCTGGAAACTTATCGTATGCACCTCGTATATATATATATATATATATATATATATATATATATATATAGAGAGAGAGAGAGAGAGAGAAAGAGAAGTCTGGAACTTAATGATAATATTCATTTTTTAACAGTTGTTTTTACTTATCAATACACTTAATTCTTTTTCCACCAGTCATACAAATGGAACATTATAGAGTCAAAATTTAAGATTTGATTTACACTAATAATTTCATGTCAGGCTATTGACTCATTTATCTACCCCCATACATACATATGTAAACAAAAATATGCACACATTTATCAAAAATCTTTTTCTCAAAGTTTCAGAAATTGTTCATATATTTTCGTGTATATATCACTGTTTAAAAAAAAAATCAATTAAAAAATCATTTAATTATTTTAAACCAGTTTCAACATATACAACATTTTTCACTTTAATCATTTTATTTACAAAATAAAAAAAATATCTATCTAATTTACAGGGTAAGAAAAATATCAATCTTATCACACTTTGTAGATCTTTATGTATTTTATAGATTTCATCACTTTTTCTCTTCTAAACATGAAAAAGCTCTTTTCTTGGCACATTTCACAAGAGCTTTGGCAAACGACACACACCTACACACACTGCAAAGCAAAATTTGTCAATGCAAGTTGATCCTACATTTTAAAAATAGTTCAAGGTTAATTGCTTGTTCACCTGCAAATTCTGGTCCTGTATTTAGCAAGTAGACGAAGGGGATGAAAAACATGTCTGTGGACCTTAATCTCTAAATAGGAGAATTATTCTGGGGAATTTCAGGCTCAAAATATCCACCCTCACTTGCTAAACAATTTATCATCTATCAATGGAATAATTTAAGAAAGTCTGTATGGTTTTAACATTGCTTCTAACTAAATAATGGTCATCATTATTTAGCTGCACAGAGATAGCATCTTGCAAGTTTTCTTGGGAATACTAAATATAAACCAAACTGGATACAAAGAAATCATATATAGTGAAATAAATACTCATATACACTTAACTAGACATAAGAAAAAAAATCCACATTCCAAGATTTCAAAATAAACATAACTAAATTTGCATACTATCTGATTTTTGACTGTAGATAATTATGAATAATTGTCAAACACTGGTGAAATGTTCCCAAAAGAGTGCCTCTTCGTTGTACCAGTAGCAGTTGGTGGCATGTTTACAAACAGTTTTTAAGTCAAAATTCTTAATGAATTTGTGCCAAACTGACTTAGAAAATAGCATTAGTTATCTTTACAAAATAAATGGAAGAAATGACAAATGATTATAATCCTTTACTCTCAAATACCATGTACTTGAGCTCACGATATTCACACACACACACACACACACACACACACAAGATAAAAAAAAAACTTTAGTCCAAGACAGATATTTTCTGTTTTAAGCTACCTTAAAATCAGTTTTCAATAATCTGTTTATATAAACAGATTATCGAAAACTGATCTCTCTGATAAAATAAAATAGAATTTCTTCCAAGCTGTAGCAGTATCTATACTATTGTAAGGATGCACTACCTGGACACTAACACAACACATGGAGAAAAGGCTGAATGGATAAGAACTACACAAAAAAGAAACAAAAATCAAACCAAATAGAGGTCTGTATTTATCATGTTCAAAGATAGAAAGTTGATCTCATATGCATTACAAACTTATGAAGAATGGATTTTGTAGAATGATAACTAGAGAAGAATTGTACCATGTCTAAAAGTGTGGCTTCATCAATTGAAGCCACACTATCATCTCTAAAATATTACGGGGTGCATCTGAGTGGCTTAATACATTATAACTTCCTTCAAAGTAGTCAAACAATGAGTTATATAATATGCATTACCTAAACAATTTGGATTAAATAAAAAAAATTCCCACTTTAGTGAATAGAAAGAGTGTCATTTTGTTTCATAACATCCACTCTCATTTTGCAAAAGTGATTTTAATAAAGTTAAGTCAATTGGAGACTTTATTGCCTATTATTAGTATAATTTTTTTTTAATTATGCTAACTATTCTCATCAAAATGTACATGTAAATTAATCATGTCAAGAATTCTTATACAAACCCTTTTTCCAATACAAAAATAAGATACAAAACATAGATACCCAGTAATGAAAACAGATTTCTAAAAAAAAAACTTTCTTTCAAAAGATACCAGGATTTTATTTCTCATGGAATATTATATAATCAAAATACATATTATCAGGTATGTTTTATTACCAAACTCTAACCAAACATGAATATGAAGCAGTTTGAAAATAAGTACACTCTTTATATATAATGATCTACTAAAGATAAAATCTTGGTATTTAGAAGAAAATCAACTTTTTATAGAAAATTAGTAAGTGTGTATTTATAGCAGATACTGTATATTAGTGCTTGTAGTTTAAAATCAGAGATGATTTAAAAATTTGGAAATGACCATGTGTGAGTGTATATATATATATTTATAACTGCAACTAACTGGGTTACTCTTTGCTTCATAGCTTGGTACTGTCAATTTTTATTAAAAACTTAGAGTACAAAGGCTTTTTTGGTTAAGATCAAAGACACTTTTGAAAAATCAATATATACTCAGTTCATCAATCACAGACGTAAGTTTAGTGTCTGTCTCATGTACATAACTGTGTGTAGAGTTCACCAACTGTTGTGATAAACAAGGTTAAGCTGCTCTGTTCAGTGAACTGCTTCACTCTAATAACAACCTATCTACCTTCATCTTCAGAATTTGGTGTGCATCACACTAGAAGGGGGAGGAGCCTAGATAAACTAAAGTGAAACCTAACCTTCCTCTACATCTAGATATATATGCTTTTACTACAAGCAAGCAGGCTGGGTTACAAAATTAATTTTTAGCATAGTAGCACTTCCCATGAAATTTCACCTTTATACCTGTCCCAGCTAACTGCTCTCCATTGTGCTTTTCTACAGAAATACATACATTAGTAATGAAATTGTAACAAGCACTATCTTTTCTTTTTAATAACTTAAAATTTAATTCTGGTGAGTGGATGTTATTCATTCATGAATGAAGATCTTTACTAGATTTTATTTCCTTCTTGTAAGTATACAATTCTGTACATTATTTAGCAGTGTCATCCTATCTTATAGGCTATAACAGTTAGGATTTCTATACTAAAATCAGTGGAATACTGTAATAGTCTATAAACATCAATACTTATTAACAAGTCATAAACATTTTTATTGTTTAAATTCTAAAAATTATTTTATGTAAATCCAACAGTGAATTAAGTCAGGACACTAAAGGAGGAATTAGATTTATGAAAAATATTGTTTATTATCAAATTTTAAATGAGTAAAATGTACTTTTTATTAAATTATGTTTATTTTGTTGTGTGTGCGTGTGCATATATATATATATATATATATATATATATATATATAGAGAGAGAGAGAGAGAGAGAGAGATACCAATTTGGCAGGGCTTAGAATATGCTGACTGTATCTCCTGCAAAAGGGTGAGACTCCCCCCAAAAAGTGGTGTCCGAGGAAAGACACTAAAATGCATCTGAAGGTGAGGTTACAGTTCTGGAGATCTAGAGAGTGTGGATTACTCATTCATGGTCTTTATTCCAAGATCCACTCTGACCCAAAGTGGTAGCACCTGTTAGTGTCCTATCTAGGGCTTTAATAGATCTCTTTAAAAATTATTTGTATTTGATAGGATTGTGTGCAAAAAAGACACTTAAACAACTACACAATAAATTTAAATATGAACATGATTCTCTAACCTCTAGGCATATTATAAACTAAGACAGGTTGAGGTTGACATGCCACTAAAATCAATCAATCAATCCAATTAAACCATGAAATTTAAATGGGTTAAGTAAGTAAAAATAACAGCAGCATGAAAAAATAGACTATGCCAATCACCTAAAATTAAATTAAAAACTATTGCTTACAGTGTTGGAATAAATATAACTTGTCACAAACTGAAATAGAGATTCTTTTATGGCAACTTTGCCATGTTACAACCACTGATAGTGGGATACCATTCAAAGTGTATCGATAATGGGGTCACTTAAATTACAATGACAATTTGATCATACAAATCCTTTGTTGTTTGAAGCAATTTTGGAGTCATTAATTTCTCAGCTACAGACATGTGAGACACAAGAATCTGTTCCTGGTCTGCAAGTTGACAGAGATTGTTATTACATTGAGACAAGAGAAGACTAATTTACTTGCTTTTTGTCTGTCAATATTGGAGAAGTTTCTATCTGTAAGTAAATCAGCAGTAAGCACTGTCTGTGTCCACAGTTTAAAGTCTTCTCCATTGTGTTCTTCTAATTGCAAGTTATTATAGCTCCAGACAACACTCTATGATAATGGAAGGTACCATAATATGAAGTAAAAACAGCTTCAATTCTACATAGTCATGGTCTACTGAGGCCTAAAGAGACATCATACATTCCACTTAACAGCAATTTGCTCAATCTAGGAATAGATTGAAATATATTAATATCAGCAAGGTAACTTGGTATTACATGGTAATATAATTGGGTCATCTTTTTTGCACAAAGTGACAATTTTAATTTTGTAATAACTTTTGTAAAACTCAACCATTTTTGATAAAATCTATATAATCTTGTAAAGGATTCTATTCTGGATAACTTTTTGTATAATACCAAGTCATGAAAACTGACCTGAAAAACACTACATACAAAGTTTTAGCAAATTTTTAGATTCCACAACTTGTTTTGTTTTATTCTATTTTTTTTTTTTTAATTCAACTTAAATGCTTTCATGATGCTAGTGTTATCATGGAAATTGTAGAATTTGATGGAAACCTGTCAAAGTATTTATTTTTAGAGTTTTTAATTGAATTATTTGATAATCCATATTTTTTCATCTTTAAAAATATTCTAATTAACTGTAAAATATTCTCTTAAATCTAATTTTAAAGGTATTTTTAATCAACTTTAGGATCAGTAAAAAAAATGTTATTGTAAAACGTGAAAAACAATAAATAAGAATATCTTAACAGGAAATAGATGAAAAATATTATGCAGTAGCAAAATTAAACAATCTTATTATACAAAGTATGGACACATATGTGCAGATGCCACTAAAATAGCTATTTCATGCTACTGTTATGATATTTTTGGTTATTTTATGCTAGAATATTCCTGTTTAGAGTTTTTACCATAATATTTACAGATTGTGCTGTAAAAGCACTTGTGGCATAATGGTTATCATTGTAGGAACAGTATTTAGTTACTAGAGTTCAAATCCTGAAAGAGGCTGTTTGCATCTCATATAAGGGAGATACATCAATTTAAAAGTTTTGAACAGTTTAGTTTTTTACATCATATGAGACTTGTGTACCTGTACTGTCAAACATGATAGCATATATGAAATTGATAGTTCTGTTAAGCTATTTATCATTATTCTGTTTTAATACAGGAATTAAGATTTTTTTTCAATTATAAGAGTGATCTCATGCAATATAATTGTAAAACATTTTGACACAAGTGTTGAACATCCAGTGAAAATTACAGTAATAATGGTCAACTAAGCTAAATTGCTAATCAATAGCCGACAGCAAGTTATTCTGTATTTACTTCTGTAAATGGTATGTTTAAGGAAAGTAAACAGATATTTATTTAAGTCATCTCCCCTGAAACTTTAATTAATCTAGGTGTATGAAAATAAATATACAAATACAGATGGTATTTTATAATAGTAAATCATTTACATATATATCTTTCCTGTCTTGTGCTTCTTTGAACCAAGTTTTTAAAATTAAAATTTATTAGGATATTTCATTTAAAAGCAGACATTTAGAATAAATCTCATTTCAAAGCAGTTATCTTTGTGGTGTCAACTAAAATGCTTCATGCATATCAGCTGCATTTGGTGTATATATATATATATATAAACTGTGTGGGTACTTGAGTATAATCATGTATAGCTATGGTTATATATATATATATATATATCCCACTCTTTTAGTGTATTAGACAGATTGTTAGGTTTCTTTAATGGCATATCAACTCCTTATGAGTTATTCAATGTCAAAATTTAATTCATTTGTATATGTTTGATTATAATCATGACTATATTTTCAATGCAATAATTTTTAAAAATCCTACTTTTTTAAAAAAATTTATCTATAATAATAATCATTCATCTAAAATAATATTCACTTTGCTCACAGTTATATGGTATCAAGTATTCTTATCTGTTATATCCTCAGAAAGGGCAGGAAATGAATAAGATAAACACATACTTAGAGAGAAAAATAAAAGTTATATATTACAGAAAACAAGTAATACAATGTTTGCAGTGTAGCTTTGCTACTTACTGAGTGGATTACAGTCAACTCTTATATCTTTTGGGGGAGTGTCCATTGTGTATCAAAATAGGGATGATACCACAACACCTTCTTTTTTAGATTTACTCCATGAGAGTCAATAATTTTTTTCAGATTAACTTCCATTATTTTTGCTGCCATCTGTTTTCTTTTTTACTGTCTCCTTACTTCTGGAGCTGTTTGGGGTGCCAGCATATTGAATGTGTCGAATATGATATCCATGGGTTCTTCCTCTGAACAGTTGTTCTTTTCGACATTTGAATGCTGTTTTTTTATCTGATTTAAGTGCCTATTATATACAAATTTCAGTCTTTTAACCAGATAAATCATATTCCTGATCCTTTTTTCAATTATATCCATTTCCCAGTATGTTTTGTTATTCTGGTATGCAGTATATGACTTTCTCGCCAACTTCATAATGTTTATTCATTACTTTGAATATCACGATCTTTGCTTCTTTCTGGTAAAGATCACCTTGGCAGGCATCATCTCTGATGGAGCACCTTTATTTGGAGTGACCCTGTAGACTTGCAAAAATTGTTATATAGCTGTTTCTGTGGGCATTCCTTTAACTTTCTTTAGTGCTCTCTTGAAAGTATCAACGAAACATTCTGCCTAGCGATTACTTCTTTTTTTGGGGTGATCATAATGTGTTCAACCACAAATGTCTGGCAAAAATCTTTCAATTCTTTGGACGTAAATTGTGTCCCATTATTGGACACAATGCAGTCAGCAAGACCGAACTGAGCAAAAATTTTTGTAGAAAACTAATTACTGTTTCTGTGGTCAGGTTTTTGCATTTCAAAATTTCTGGCCATTTCAAAAAACTATCGACCACAATTAAGTAATAATAGCCATCAAGCGGGCCAGTGAAATCTATATGGAGTTGCAACCATGATCAGTTGGTTTAAATTTTATCGGTGGTGCTTCTGATGCCATAGCACAGCCTTTACAGGACTTTACCAAGTTCTTTATGTCCTTGACCATCTTTGTCCAGTGAACATAACTCCTCATCAGGCTTTTCATCCTTGCAATTTTAGTTGACACCACAAAGATAACTGCTTTGAAATGAGATTTATTCTAAATGTCTTTGCTTTTAAATGGAATTCTTTGAGGATTCTCCTCTGAAGTGATATGGGTATAACCACTTGTTTGCCATACATCAATATATTGTTACAGATTGAGTACATATCTTTTTTGTTGGTTCTTGTGTTTTATTATGTCTATCATAACTTCTATGAATTGGTCATCCAACACTTTTCTTCTAATTTCATCAAGGTTAACTGGAAGTTCCCTTACAGCATTGCATAAGGTATTTTTGATCTCCGCTTCTTCCCGTAGGGAGGCAATCACTGTGTCTTCTAATGTTTCTTTGTATTTTGGAATCAGCCTTGATAGTCCATCAGCATGACTCAATTTTGCTGATGGAAGAAACTCTATTTTGAAGTTGTAGTTCAGGAGAATAGTTCCCCATCTTTGCAGCCTATTTGCTGTATGAGCTGGCAGACCCTTTTTTGAACCATAAATAGTGAGCAGTGGTTTGTGGTTTGTCTGTAGCGTGAAATGTCTTCCACAAATAAATCTATGGAATTTTAAAACTGCAAATATAATCCCAAGTGATTTTTCTCAATCTGAGAGTAGTGTTCTAGATGCATGAACAATTGGTTAGATAGACCTATCATCAAACTTATGTAGGATGCAGGCAATAATCTTTATTTTTGGGTTGTAATGGGTCAGGAATAAATTTGATGTGAGGACTTCCTTAATTTTCTCGAATGCTTTCTGGAACTCAGCTGTCCAAGCCCATTCTTTTCCTTTTTTCAGTAGTTCATTTAGTGGTACTCACAAGTTGTGCATATTTAGCACAAAAGCATAATAATAGTTTTTTTTATTGGATTAGCTTGTTCTGGATCCGGTTTCTTGCCATCCTTGTGAATAATCTGGTCCAAATACTTAATCCTCTTCATGAAGAAGTCACACTTCTTGTCTTTTAATTTCAATCCGTTATCTTTGATTCTCCTAAAGATTTCATGTACATGTTTTTTATGTCGTTCAATGTTCTCACTGTTCATTAGGTAGGCCACCACAAAATTAAGTCTGCTTAACATGGTGTTCATGATTTGCTACTGGAAGATATATGGAACAACTTTTACCCTGAAAGGCAATCTCTCAAAATTATACATACCTCTATGGGTATTAATTGATAGGAGTTCTGAATATTTTTCGTCCACTGGAATTTGCAAGTATGCATCACTCAAGTTGATTGTAGAAAAAATCTTTCCACTACTAAGTTTTGAAAAAATCTCATCCAGGCTTGGAAGAGGATAATAGTAGCTTTTTAACACATGATTAAGTCCAATGGAGAAATCTACACAGACACAAATTTCTTTTGTTTTCTTCATGTAGACTACTGGGGAGGCCCAATTCACTATATTCAACTTTCAAGAGTACCTTTATACTCTCAAGTCTATCTAGTTCATCATTGATTTGACTCAACGAAGCGACGGGAACATTTTTTCTTTTGAAGACTGGAGTAACATTTTCTTGTAGTTCAAATTTTGCAAACATTTTGTTACATCTTTCCAGACCTCCAGAGAAAATTCCAGGGAATTTTGCTTTTAGCCCCCTTTTTAAAATCTCCATCTCATTGGTAAGACTTTCCATTTTTTTACAGAATGAATTTATTGGCATATTGTAGAGCTTGAATTTTTCCATTCAATCAGTTCCCATTAGATTGTTTGCATTTCTCATCACAAAAATTTTTAGCTGTAGAGTTTTTCCATTGAACATGATGTTAGATATTCAAACTTTTTTTTTTTTCCCTGTTACACTTCTCGCAATTTTGTTTGTCCCATACATTGTAGGCTTACCTAATTTCTTCCAAGTGTATAATTTTGACCTACATATATTTTCTGCTATTTAGACCTTCTGACTCATCAGTCTTAGTGACCTTAACAAAGTCATTATTTTTCTTTCTTATTTTTAGTTTGCAGTGCATGCTTTTGTGGCCTACTTTTTTACAATTGAGACATATTCTTTGTTCGATAAGAGCAATCCTTATACCAATGAAGATCTCCACAAGCCTAACATAGATTAGGAGTTACAGTTTTTTTTTGGTTGTTTGTTTCTTGTGGTGTATATTTTCTATCTGTGACATGCCACTTTCTTCAATGTTCTTGGAATCTTGGCATACATTAATGAATTTTTCACAGTCTTCTGCGATTTGTTGAAGGGTCAGGTTTGGTTAGTTTTCCAGTTTATTTAGAATCCTTCTTCTAATTTCTGCATCTTGATTTGAGACTAATCCTTGACAAAAAAATTAAACACTTGAAATTATCAAGGCTTAATTCAGCAAGTTTAAAATCATCACTATGCTTGTTGACAATGCCTGTGAATGTTGTATAATCTTTGTAATTTTTTTCTTGTAAAATTCATACATTTCCATCTTTTATGGAATAGGGAAGTTTGGGGATTGAACAGTTCAGAGAGTAATTTAACAGCTTCACTGAATGTCAAATTACTATTTTTTTTTTTTTTTTTTTGTAAGATAACATTACCAAATTTTGTAAACTCTGCCATTCCTAATTTACTAAGAAGTCAACTAACCTTCTTAAAGTCATCCCAGTTTGCACAGTCTGTATTGTACAAATCTTCGTACCTTCTAAAATACGACAAAAAGGTTATGTCTTCTTCAGGGGCATAAATGAAATTGTCAATGGCATTCCATATGGCAACTTATGAAAATGAATGTTTAATTATTTCATTTTGTCCTCTCTTAGCTAATTCCAACAGAATTTTCTGTTCCTCCTGAGTTCATAGAAACAACTCTTCAAATTTCCTTTGTCTCAAATCAGCCTGGCTTTGAATTTCTAACTGTAATTCTTCAGCTCTTTTTTGTAAGCCAAATTGTTGCTTTTGTTGAAATTAAACTATTTCAAGCATAGCTGCCTTGAAATCCTCCATTTTTTTTTTTTATTTTTTTTTTTATTTTTTTTACGAATGACCCTCCTCAGTTTAGGTGTTTTGTCTTTTGAATTACTATGTCAGACGTTTTTTTGTTTTTTCAAATAGTAATTCAAGTACTGTTTCCAGTTAGGTTATTTCTTCATGCAAAGTAATAAATGAACAAAACGCAATTACGATGTCATTTTTAGAACAACCATAAGTTAAATCCACATAATCCTTTGAACTTTTGTCTTTTATCAAGGTTTTGCAGTAATCCATTCAAATTCCTTGTTGGTTTAGACAAACAATTTTATTTTCTGTAGGTCTTTTATACATCCCACATTTTAGGGAATGTCGTTTTGAGAACAGAGTCCATATTTTAAAAAAATATGAATTCTTGAATTTCTTTGCCATCCAGTTGTCAAGTTGGCATAAATTTTCTCGTTTAAATAATTATTCAATAACTTCCATGAAATTCTTTTTGAATCTTTAGATGTTAAATTCTTGTGGGGGAGGGGCAATGGTTAGTTGATGCTTGCATACTTTTCAAATCCTTCACGCGAAAAGAATTTTTTTTTTAAATCAATTCCTCAACAGACGGTGGAGCCAAGTTGTTATGTCCTTGGAAAGGGCATAAAATAAATAAGACAAACATCTACTTAGAGAGAAGAATAGAAGTTATATATTACAGAAAACAAGTAATACAATGTTGCCAGTGTAGCTTGGCTACTTACTCACTGAGTGGATAATAGTCAACTGTTATATCTTTATTGGAAGTGTCCATTGTGTATCAAAATAGGGATGATACCACAACACTATCTAATACTAATAATTTTCAAACATTTGACCCATAGATGGGACTCTAACAGGTACTACTACTCCATGTCAGAGTGGTCTTGGGAGTAATGGCAATGAAAGACTACTCCATGTACTCACCAGAACTCTAGAACTGGACCCTCACCATGCAGGACACTCCATTTCTTTTTTCTTTTTTTGTAGAGAGTGTCTTAACTCACAGTCTGTGTATTCTAAGCCTCACTAACAGGATGATCTTGATAGATGTGTAGGTGGTGTAATAATTATTAGCACAGAAAATAGAATTGGCAATGGGATGACAAATGGACAAAAAATTGGTGAAATAGTAAGATACAATATACTAGAAAACTATCCATAATGATATTGATGCTTTTATTTAGAAAAAAAGTGAAGGATTCTAATTAGTATTTCATATTTATATGATTTCTCTTTTATATCAAGAATTCAAATGATTGAAAAATGACATTCAATGACAGACTCCACAAAATTTTTATTCTTTTGCAAATTGTACTGGAAATTGCTTTATTCTCTAAGTTAGAACATCTTGAATAAATTGCTTTAATAAGAAAATTTTGCTGTGGGGTGCTGATTTTGCTGTGTTACTGATATATGCATGTATATATATATATATATATATATATATATATATATATATATATATGAATATAATGAGAATTTTACTAACATATCTATATACACACACTTTATGAGACAGACTCTTGATTATTTTCCCTTCTATAATATATCCACCTATCACAAATAACTATAAATTTTAATTAAATTTCTACTTACTACCAGATAATTTAAATAAAAAAAAACTATTTCTGGTCAACCTTAGAAATAAATCATTAAATGCCACCGCCACTCTAAATCTATATTTCATCAAACTCACTAGTTCACTATCAGAATATTGCCTCTGTTCTTACATTTTTGGAACTAGTTAGTCAATCTCAGTTCATAAGCAATGTCGTTCTCTTTGAATTATCTCAGTTAAAAAAAGAAGTTAATAAATAAAAATCAAGTTGTGTTGACAGGAAAAAATGAGTTGATTTTTGTTATTTTAGAATTGGAAACACTGAGTAAAAAAAATCTAATAAAATTAAATCAAAAAACAGTAAAAACCTATAAATATAAAAAATATTCTGATGTAATCAAAGATTATCTTTCAATCAAATCACAGATTCACAAAAGACACTCAACCCCTCTCCACTATAGCAAATCAGATAGGCTGACCTTTAAAGCAAGGAAAAATGAAACTGACCCTGTCATGTCTTTGTTGTTAATCATAATGACTGATGCTTAATCTAAATCTGGGACACAAATCAATACTCAATCATTGATTGGGCAGAGGAGGAATAAAATCTGATGAGAAACATTAAAGAATAAGAAAAACAGTTCAAGGAGAGTTCTTTTACTGCTCTCAAGGCTCAGCAGCATCTGAAACATGGATTTATTCCAAACTCTTTATTACTATATTAGCATTTGACACATTAAAAAAAATCAAGCACTACATAGTATCTCAGCATTTTAAGGATTGTTTTACTAGTATAAGATCCAAAAGCCAAACATTAAATAGGATCTGATTGTGAGTCTCCAGTTTTGGAGACTGTGGAGTTAGCTTTTCATTGCCTTTACGCCCATGTTCACTCTGACCTGAAGTGGTAGTTCCTGTCAAGGAGTTAAATAGATCAGTTTGAAATACTATTTAAAAAGATTTTGAACTACATTTGCTCTTATGATATTGATATCACAATGAAATACTAAGTATTTGCCTGTTTAAAAGGATAAGTAAGAATAGTTACTTGAAACTATATAATTACTTGCAAATTATTAATGGTTGGTTGGTTGGTTGGTTGGTTGGTTGATTGGTTGTTTGGCCATATTTCATGGCATATCAACGATTGTTATCTAATGCCAAATCCTGTTTTTATGTATATATTTAAAATATATATGATTTGTAAACTCATTTTGTAGATACATTTTTAAACGAGTCTGAGCTCATTCTTTTGTACACAGTTAAATGATTTCGCATATTGCTATCAAGCACAAATATTTCTATTTACTATAAATCATTAAATGCCCATAATTAAATGGCTTTATGTATTGCTATGTAACACTTACACTGTAACATCAGTTATTTGTTTGCACATATTTTAATAGTATACATGATTTTTCAGTGAATAGTATGTAGGTAATTTTATTTTTAAACAAGTTAGAACTAATTTGTCTGCACTCTAGTATTACTATTGTTTCTACACAGTTAAATGGTTTCAATTATTGCTACCTAACACTTATAATTCTATTCAATTATTTGTATTAGGAATAGTTACTTGAACCAATAATTGTTTGAAAATTATTATTAATAAAATCAAAGAAAGCGAAAAGAGAAACAAGTACTTAGACCTTGCCTGAGAACTAAGAAAGTTGTGAAACATGAGGGTGATGGTGATATTAATTGTATTGGTGCACTTGGAAAAGTTCCCAAAAGGCTTGGAAAAGGGAACTGGAAAAGTTGAAAATGAGAGGATGAATTAAGATCATCCAGACATCCGGATTGTTGAGATTGGCTAGAATACTGAGAAGAGTCCTAGAGACCTGAGAAGACTTATTGTCAGTTGAACTCTAATGAAAGACCATCAGCTAACACTGGTGTGAAAAATTCACAAAGAGTATAATAATAGTTAATAGATAGAATAGTTACTTGAAACCATATAATTACAGGAAAGTCCTCATGAAATAGTGACTAACATGTTGGAGTGTGACATTGTAATAAGTGAATTGAACTTCAGTCACACTATTACATTCATTTTCAGACTAATACCCTCAGGAAAGGTATGAAATCCCTTATACTCCCAGCTATGGATTAAATAGTATCACTACAATTCTTCTACAAGGATAGTTTTGGCATTAAATAACCCACAAAGGTTGATATGCCATTAGCCAAAAAAAAAAAAAAAAAAATATATATATATATATATATATATATATATATATATATATAATTTCTTGCAGAAAAAAGAGCACCTTCAATAATAAAATAACCCAACAAGGGTTGACATGCAGTAAAACCAACCAAAACCTAACCACCATTGCTAGCTCTTCTAAAAAACGAAATCTCCTATTTCAATATCAAAGTAGATGGAGCTTAAAAATAAACAACACTATTTGGTATAAAATGAAGAATTGCTTATACAAAGAATACACATTAGATAATGTGCAATGAATAAATAATAATAAAATCAATATCAATAAATGGGAAGAGTCTGTTTATCTATCCTCTATAGATACCAAAACAGTTTGATGTAGAGGTACCAAATTTGGTTTGCATACTTATTGGATAAAAAAAAAATATTTGAACATAAAAAATGTTTCTTTCTCATGGGAAAAAGAAGTTCTCATTGATAGAGTCTTTAAAAATAATAAGTGAGAAGCCATGTTGTTGCAAGACAACTAATCATACAGAATTTAAATTTACAAACTTTGAAATAAAAAGCAAATTGACAAATTATCTAAACCAAGTTTACATAAGTAGATCTTCAAGCTGGAGATGAAAAATAATCATATATCCTTATTGCTTAGTCAGGACTAACACTCCAGACAAAAAAACAAATGTTTAAATTGATAAAGTATTATTCATTTGGAAAATATTTCACTATTAAACTCAATATTAAATAAGGGATTTTTGATACTTGTGTGTTAGTCAAACTATGTCTGCTTGACAGAAACACTATTTTCCAGTTCATTAGCTGTACAAAATAATTGTTTTACAGCTTCTTATCTGGCATACATAGCTAATAATTCTATAATTATTTTGAAGTAAAAAAATAATAATAGTAAATTGATAGAAGTGAAAAAAATCTGAAAGTCAAAAATGAACCTAATCTTTTAATAAAATCTTACCGAAAATGAAACTGTAAAAAAAAGATGTAAGCGAAACAGAATGTAATAATTTTGTTTTACTATATACCATGTTGACGGACAACAATGCATGGCTTTAGTCAACACTTGGTATTCCAAGACACTGATGAGCACATCAGTATATCACTGGTGGAGGTCTCAGAACATTGATGTATTAACTGTAGATGGAAAGATTCTGAGGTGACATGGAACCAGCTGAGTCAAGCTGGTGGAAGACCGCATGTGCCCTTTACATCTGGAGGTCCTAGCCATCAAAGGAAAACTGCAAGGTTTTGACCTTCTATTGGAGTTTGACACAATCAAAAGACTAAGAGGAATGCACCTGACCAAGTCAGGTAAGGTTCACTTCCTCACGAAAAACTTACCCAGGTGTGCTGCGATCAAAACCGAAGTTGAGCTCACCCTGCATATCTGTGCAGCTTCTGCACATTGGCTGTAAATTCAGCAAATTGCATATACCTATCAATAGAGTGGACACCCAGGAATAAAACACATATTTTACCAAATGGAAGGACCTTATTGTTTCAAAGGCAAATGTGCAACTGGCAGTAAAGACACATATGGCTTGCCAGTCAATTGATCCTGTGCCTGTATCCTGGTGAAAGGGGACACTTGGTGTGGAGAACACCACTTACTACAGCAGTGACCATTATCTTTTACTCATTGATTGCAGTCCCTTGCAATTTGCAATCTGGCACCGCTACATTGGCAAGACTCACCAAGTGTCATATGCCAGTTGGAATTCATATTCTGTGAGTGTGGCCCACCATTTGAGATCCTCATGGACAATTGCACTGCATTTACCAGCCAACACTTTCAGCAGTTTCTGCAAGACTGGGGGGTATGGCTCTGTATACTGTATTCTCTAAAAAAAGAGAAGTAGACTTTGTCTTGGCTGCCTGAATCGAAGCTGCATCCTTCTGAATGTGAAAAACATAGTTTGAGCATGGTGCGGACACAAGGTTCAATTCAGGTGCCTGGATGTTATTTGATTGTCCTGACAATGTTGCTTGGACGGTTTTTGATTTGGGTGCCCGGATATTGGAAAGCTGCATCAATAAATAGATGGTGTCCAGTTGAGAACGGCTGGGTGGGTTTTTGAGTTGAAGCATGTACATCAGGAACTGAACAAAGATTTGAGGTGAGAAAGTAAAAGTGAAAGAGAGAAAAAAGAAAGGAAAGGAAAACCAGGACAGCGCTTGCACCTGATCAAGTGAAAGTAGAAATTCTAAATTACTTAAAAAAAAGGAAAAAAAAAACTTTCTCATTGCTGCTACTTATTTTTGACTTCCCCAAAATGGCAAAGGTAAAACTTAACAGTGGCATAATAAAGCCCTTCTATGGTGATGGAGATGTGGTGGTATGGCTCAAGAAGGTACAGTTGGTGGCAAGACTCCAAAAAATAGATGACATGGCAAGCCTTTTGCCCTTATATTTGGAGGGAGATGCACTCCAACTATATTTGGAGATGGACGAGGATCAACAGACAAACATCGACCTGATTGAATCTCAGTTGAAAGAGACTTTTTTGGATGAGGAGCTCTCTGCTTACACAAAGCTTAAACTGGTTAAGTGGGCAGGAGAGCATATGGATGTTTACGCCAGCAAAATACAACTTGCAGGAAGGGCAAGATTTGCTGGGTGCAGTCTTGAGACAGTGATTAAGCTGGTGTTTGTGACAGGGTTCCTGAATGACATCTCAATGAAATTGCAACAGGCACTGGCCATCAAAACATTGACCATTGGAGATTTACTGACATGAGTGAGGGTGTTGACAAAAGACACAGTCAAAGATACGGTCACAACCACACAGTTCCCTCAAAGTGAGGGTGGAGTTTCTTTCAAAATGAAGCAAAGCCCCAAACAGGCATCACCTGTTACAGATGTAGAGGCCAGGGTCACATAGCTATAGACTGTGCAACAAGATGACTCAATATGGTAATTCCTGTTCATTGCCACCATCAGACTCCTGTTCTCTATCACAATACCATACTGTAATCATATACTATTTACAAATTTCAATTACAAAGTAAGAAAAATATATTAGCAAAATGAGTATTCTTAAACAGGGTAAGGCAGAAATGATACAAAAGTTAATATTATTTCTTGTGACTGATTTCCCTATTACTTCTATCCTCCCTTCACCCATACTCTGAGAAACTCATTTTGCTATATGCCAATATCATAATCATAGAATTAATTAAGCATTTTATTAGAGTTGTATACTATTTCCAATGCAAAGTTGAATTCTTGATATGAGAAATTATCATTTATCATATACTGATTTATTTGTAATAATCACATTTTGGCTCCCACCTTCTTCAGGATGTCTCAAGTATACATTACTAAAATTCTCATAATATTTGTATATATATATATATATATATAACCATAACCAAGCAAAAATGACACATTATAGTAAGATTTTTTATTATGACAAGACACTTAAAATGCTTATCGAATAAAACAATTTCCAGTTCAGTTTCCAAATAAATGATAATTCTGTGTGTCTGTATTCCTATTGAATGTCATTTTTTAATCCTTCAAATTCTCTGTATAAATTCTAATTAGAATATTTTACCCCTTCTTAAATAGAAACATCAATGTAATTATAGACTGCTGTTACAATGGGAACCTAATAAGTTCACAAGTCATCTAGTAGGCAGTACAATTCTGGGAATTTAAATCTAAATCCTTTAATCAGTCTATGGTTTTTAAGTGTGTTAAAGGATTCATCTGAAACATGATCATAACAAATAAGATGAGGATACTAGGCTAACAATATCAGTGTTTAAAAATGAATGTTTTCTCTATGAAGAATAAAAGTTGAAAGCACACAATTCTGTCTTTTTCGAAATAAGAAATGAAGAAAGAAGATTAAGATATTAAATCAGACAAGTGCTCTTTTTTCAGTAAAATCAAATTCTTGTGTAGCTGAGAAAATCAAAACGAGACAAGAAAAAGAAAATATCATGTCCGGCATGATTCCTAGCAATCACACTGAAAGTATGCAGAGGAAGCCAGTCAGGAGGCCAAGAATACAATAACAAAACTTTTAATGATTGCTGCTACTGAAGAAGAAATACACTGCTAGAATTTCAACAAAAGAAGAAAACACAATGAGAGTCAACAAAAAAGATCATGTTAATTTAACAGATACTGTCAAGCAATAGGTCACCTCCTGAATATGAAATTTCATATCAGCTCTGACACTCAAACCTTTATAACTTTCCAGACTCAAGCAATTTTCTACTGGCTAATTGCAACAGCAATAAGAATGGCATCATTGTTAAGGAAATAGTACAAGCATTTATCTCTTCAAGTGTCAATAATGAACAAAGATTTTCTTTCTTAAATTTCTTCATTACATCTAAACCAAATGAATATAAGCCAAAAGGCATTTGATAATTGGCAGTTTATATTTTAAAATATTAATTTGTTTTGAAGAATTTACAGGAGTCTTTAGTTATGTGCAACAAATTACAAAGCAAAAAAGAAAACCAAAGCAAAAAAGAAAAAAAAAAAAAAATTTTCATTAATAATACAAAGAATCCTTGAGAGAGAGAGAGAGAGGGTCAGGAGAATGGTACAATGAAAAGTGATAAAAAATTTGATGAGCTGAAACCTTAAAGCAAAAATAATAAATGCTATTTATATCCTTGTTTTTTCTTAATGAAGACTGAAACTTTGATGATCAAAATTTTGTAAATTTAAACTCAACCGCAAATAGATACTCCTTTCATCAAAAAGTTACCATGTGGCTCTATTTATATAAGACTTAAGCTTAATGTCACGTCACATCCTATTTATAGAATTAGTTGCAAATTAATTAATAAATAATGGGAGGACTATAGAATTAAACATTTAACAGCCATTTACGACCCCACATTATCATCAAAGTTTTAAAGCACAGGTTCCATAATGGATGTTGTCAAAGAAAACAAACTCTGTGAAACAAGTTCAAATTCTGTATTTCACTTTGTGCTAACGCCCTTAGGAAAGTTATATATTCATTTCTTCTTCCTCCATCTAAAAGCAAAATAGTCAGACAGATTAGGGTTTCTACCCATAGTAGGGCAACTGGTCTAGAAAGAAACACAAAATTAAACATCTGAGGAGTGTTATTAGGGAGAATCTGTGTCACATTAGAGCACCATTTCTTTTTCTGTTATCAGCTCATCTAAAAAGTGTGGCTGGTTCTACACTAGTCTTCACCACTAAAAAAAATCCCCCATGTAAGTCAGCTCAGATAATGGTTATAATCCATGCTGATGGACAAATATTATTATCAAGTTGCAAATTCGACTGGAAATTACTTCATTCTTTATTCTCACTAAGATATGCCATTTTGACAGTGTTTTGATAACATACAAAAATCATTACATTGTAATATAGTTAAAGAAAAAGATTTATGTTATATATTTGATAAGTAATAAATTGATCATAATTCTATTTTACATCAAAAAAAAAAAAAAAAAAAAAAAAAAAGAAAGAAATTAATCTTATTTGCATTCTTATGGACTGGTTGAGTGCAATGAATTTTCAAATACAGGTCATTGAAAATAAACAAACAGGTTTCAATGAGAGTAAAGAAAAAAAGTCATAACCATTACAGACATTGTAACTAAATAGATAAATGTCTAGATTTTAGCACTTCTAAAAAAAGAAAAAAGGGAGTGAACATAAAATCAATCAAAAAGGAGGATGAAACTTCATTTAAGGAAAAAGAAAGTTCTAAAAGCAAACATTAGAAATAGACATTTTCTAAATAAGCCTCTGGTTTTTTTTTATTTATTGAATTAATCTTTAACTAAAATTCTGTCAGTTTTGTAGTTATATTTTTGCAATATTTCAACAACCTGAGTAATGAAAATTTTTGTTGCTATGGTGACTCAAGTTATGCTTGTGGTATTTTGTATTACTAAAAAATTGAATTTCTCATTACTCTAGAGTGAAATCAGGTTATATATTTTATATATGAGGTGCATACGATAAGTTTCCAGACTTTTTTCGTATGGGCACTTTTATTGATAGTACACACATGAAACTCGAGTCCCCTTCGAAGTAATCTCCTCCGGCTGCAATGCACTTGTACCATTCCAACAGCTTCTGGAAGGACCCATGGAAGTCCTCTTGTGTGAGCATGTCAATGACCTTCGTCACAGCTTCTTTCATCTCCTCAATTGTCTCATAAGGACGGCCTCTGAGCTTATGGAATAACCAAAAGTCACAGGCATCAAGGTCTGGACTGTAGGGAGACTGAGGAACTGTCTTGATGCCCATCTTGGTCAAATAGTCTGTGACAAGGATAGAGTTGTGGACTGGTGCATTGTCCTGGTGGAAATGCCACTGACTCGATTTGAAGAGTGCTAGCCTCTTCCAACGGAATCTCTTCCTAAACTCTATTAAAACTTCAACATAGTAACCCTTTGGCCAATCAACTTTGGTGTATTGACTTCCTTACTCCTCCCACACCTCTCATGATCCCTCACAGACTCCCTGCCTTCCTTGAATCTCTTATACCACTCAAAAACTGATGCTTGATTCATGCAAGATGCTCCAAAAGCAGTCTGAAGCATTCCATACGTTTCTGTGACATTTTTTCCAAGTTTAAAACAGAATTTTATTGCATATTGTTCTTCTAAAGAATCATATTCCATTTTTGAAATCCACCAACTGTGACAATCATGCTTTAGTAGGGTATATTCCAATTGCTGCTGTAGCTGTTCATTTGAAGCTGAAATCATAAAAATTGGTCAGTTATCTCATAAGCAATAACATACTGAATTTTCAAGAGTCTAAGACAATTTTAAATTCCCATATGAAAAAAGTCTGGAAACTTATCGTATGCCCCTCTTATGTATATGGCATTCCTATAATGTGATGGTGGTATTGTAATATATAATGATGTTTTGGCCTCAGAACGATGCCTGATCTCAGAGTCAATATCTGATAAAAGCTTTCTCACATTGTGGTTTATTTATGAATAAATGGGAAAAAGCTTGAAAACCAGAATAAGCTTCTTTTGTTTAAAACTTTACAAGTTGGAAATGTTTTATAAAAATAGGCTCTGTAATTCTATTCATTTATTGTGAAACTGACTATCCAAGAGCTTAAAACAAATTAACAGTTACTAAATATTAAAATAAAACTGTATTAAGATTCAAATATTTGCTTTCTACTTCAGTATGAAATCACACTTGGAAAAAGTACACATTTTTAATGGGACAGGCAACCATATGTAATACTTTTAGTTTTGGCAAAAAGAAGAGAAAAAGAAAGGAATAAATATATCTATATATTAATACCCATCTACCTTCATCTTTGGGATTTAGCATACATTATACTAAGAGAAGGTAAGGGATAGTGAAACCTAATTCCCCCTCCTCTCTACTATTTACATATTTTTATGCTTTTACTACACATACCAGCCGGTATTCAAAAATTCCAGCACACCATAATATTAAAGTGAAAGTTGTGTAACATTGACCAAGAGGTATCAAAAAACTTTTTCTTTTTTGAAAAATATTTATTGTGAGTTTTAAATCAATAAAATATTTTTTCAGTAATTTAGTTAATCTGTTAAATTTATTCAATTTATTTTTTTGGAGTGTACAAGTAAATATAGTAATTCTAATATTTTTATACACTAATTAAACTGGAACTTCCATAGCTTCAGCTAGTTGTTATAAAAATAAGTGATGGAAAAAAATGTTTTACTTATAAAAAAAATATTATATTTTTAAGATTCCACTAACATGGAAAAAAATTAAGCAATATTCTAATCTTGATAGCATGAACACAAAAATTTCAGTTTTATCAAACATGTTTCACATAAATATATGCCAGCTATGCAGTATTAATATGTTTGGACATAAGAAACTCCAGGACAGCCACTCCTGATCAAGAAAGGAAATAATTTGGAGAGAGTGAGTGTGTGTGTGTGTGTGTGTGTGTGTGTGTGTGTGTGTGTGTGTGTGTGTGTGTGTGTGTGCGTGCTCATGCATGTGGCATCAATATACATTGTAGATAAAAATAATGGCTGTGTCCATTCAAAGCAACCCTACCCAAAGATATAGACAGTAATTTCATGATTTATAACCACGCTTATTCTCAATAATTAAGCAAGGAGTGTCAAATCATAAATGTTGTTCAGTTAGAACAGAAAGACAGAGCAATAACTTATAACTAATTAATCAATGCTTGATAATATCAGAGTCCAATAACAAAGTAAAAACAAATCTTTATGTATTTTCTTTCTCTCTCTCTCTCTCTCTATATATATATGTATATATATTACACACATACATTATTCAAGAAACCACAGCAGAATCCATTTATTATAGCATTACCAATAATTTAAGAATACCATGATAAATTTAGATTTTATACAAAGTTTATCAATAATTATTTCAAGCTTATCAGTAATTGATAAAACTTTTCTTTTGAAATTTTTTCTAGATTTTTGTGTTACTTTAAGCAGCATTATTTTAAGGGTTTACTAATTTTAATTTCTAAAATGATATGCTGAAATCTTTATGTGCTATTGCAGCAAACTAATCTCCAACAATAGTCTTTTGAAAATATAAAAACAAATATACTGTTAGAATATATGTATCATTAAATAGTGTATTAAATAGCTTTATTCTCTCAGAGCATTTTTGTTGTGTTAAAAGCAAAAATCAGATCATAATATTAATGTATGTATTTGTTACCGGGCCATTGGCCTAATGAGTAGAGTGTTCACCAATGGTCCAGGAGACTAGGGTTCAATCCCAGGTTGAGTCATACCAAAGACTCACCTTGCTTAACCCTCAGCATTATAAGGTACGGATCAAAGGTAGTGGAGCAATCAAGAAAAAGGAGTTGCACCCTCCCCTACACCTTGATGTAGTAGCTATTGAAAAGGGAGCCTTTGGGTTGCCCTCGACTATGGTCGCCAAATTTACTTTTTTTATATATTTGTATCTACTTTTAGAATTTAGCAATGTTAATCCTTTGTGGTACTGAAAAAGTATTAAAATATTTGAAAAATTTGTGAAATGAATATTGATTGCCAATATAGAAAAAATAGATACTCTATCTCTGCTCTTTACAGTTAGATTTTATAAAAGTGCTCAAGGTAAATACGTTGTATAATCACTTCTACATCTCAAGAATGAAATACCAGACAATGTTAATAACGGGAAATTAAGATATGAAAAACAATGTAAAGGAAATTAAATGGTGAAAAAACAAAAACAAAAAAAAAACAAACATGGTTTTCAGATATGTTTTTTAGGAGTACTTCCAGATAAGACCAAAAGGCGCCAAGGTGAGGTGTTAAAAATCAAAAAAAATGATACAAAAAAAATTATATGATCCCTTCATTTAGATCTAGTCAAGAAGAGAATTGACCGCAATGTCCTAAAGCCAATGAGAGCAAGTGTATGATGACTAGCATTATTCAAACTACACCTTGAAAATGAAATATCAGTCAGCAGGACAGGGATAGATGAATTCTTGGTTATAAGAAGAAAAAAAAACAACAAAGGATAAGAAACTAGATACATTCTGATTGACACATGTCTTTAGGTTTCAGTCATTTTCCTTTGTTTTAGATTTTTATATAAACACCCTATTTTTGTAGCTCAGTTAACAATTATCAGTCCTTGCAGTCAGGTTGAAGACAAAGTCAATAACTAAGAACTGATATTTTGAGAGGAGTTGGCACATAAGAGAAAGAATATTATTAGAGGAATACATTTGCTATAACTTTTGAATAAAACAATTTCTAGTCCAATTTGCAACTAAATAATAATTTGGTAAGGTCGATTTTCACACTAAATGTCATTTTTTAATCATCCAAATTTTTGGTATAACAGATTTAACTCTGAAATGTTAATTAGAATCCTTCACTCCTTCTTAAATAGTAGCATAAATATCATCATGGACCACTGTTATAATTAGAATCCAAGGGGTTCACAAGTCATCTAGTCCAATTAAAAAAATGATTTTTTTCTATTTTCTTAATACATGTAAATGTAAAACATTAAAATTTCATGAAAAAAGTAGAATGTAAAAACAAAAATTATTTGTTTTCATTCTTTTTTTAAAAAAATACTTTGCCAAGTTTAATTTAAAAATGTAATACTTTTATTCGAAGTTAATTGGCAGACTTTATATAGTTGTTCAACAAATTTTGCATTGTTGTATAAAAGGACATTTAGATATGAATTCTTCCTTTTAACCTCCTTTACTGTTTACTATGGAGTTTGAAGTAAGGGAAGAAAACTAATACCTCAAATGCAAGATATCCATGAAATGTTCAAGTTTGCATTTCTTTCCTATTCCTTATGGTAACAGATGAAATAGAATGGCTAAAGGACAAAGGTGCTTGCATGAGTAACAGGGATATCTTTGCACTGCCATATAAAATTCCTCTCAGAGTTCTTGAACAGCAAGTCTCCACTGTACTTAAAAGTGACAGTTAAGATGTGCAATTCTATCAGGTATTTTATATCTACCTTGTTATTTTTTGGAAAGAGTGGCTATGTAAAGATTAATTGATTGTGTCACATTTTACATCATGGGAGGAATTAAACAAACGAAATACGTACAAATTTTCATTAATACAAAAAGATAAAGGAATATAAACACAAATGAACCTGTAATATCAAACACATATGCACACATACACATAGCTATTTCTATAAAATGAATGCATTCACAAATACATTAGATGCTTTTATCAACAAAAGTCAATAATACAACAGAATTTTTTAAAAAATGACAAAAAGATTCAGATTCCTTCAAGATAAAAGAGCAAGTCTGTAAAAGTCTCAAGCAAAAATAGCTGAGTGTTTAAGAAGATAATATGCATATAGTAGTACACTATCCCAAGTTAGTATGCATGTATATTGGCATATAATGTGTTCATTATTCTTAGAGAACAGCTAAAAGTCACAAGTAAGATTTTTGTGCTTTCAAAATCTGGCTCTTGACAACTAACAGTAATTTTCAGAGCAATAAAGGTCAGAGATGGGAAATTACATAAACAAAAAAATAAAGAGCAAAACGTAATCGGTGTGCAGCAAAAATAGAATGTTGAATTTATGAATACAAAGACCCATATATCTGATTAGATATTAAAATAAAATCAATTTTGTAAAGTTTTTACAGCATTAGTGTAAAAGATTTATTGTACATCATCATATTGTGCTGCTAGCACAGATTTCCCTGACCCTTTCTCGCCACCCGTCTCTATTATCCATCGCTACCGGCAAGTCCTCCAGACTATATCCCATATTGAAACAGAGCTGCTGTAGATAGGTTCTAGCTGGTCATCCAATCTTTTCTTGTCCATGTGAGGGGGTCTACAAGAGTACATGGCTTATGAGTTTGTCCTTACTTCTCCAGCAGTGTCCTGCATTTCTGGTTCGTCTAACTTGGATAGTTTTCATGATGGGTGGTAGGTGGCCATACAGCTACTGTTTGGTGAGGTGTTGTCTCCAGGATTTGTTCAATACAGCTTGCAGCATTTTTGTGTCATTGCCATCAAACTTTTTCTCCATACACTTAGCATTCATGTGATGCATCCATATAGTAGTATTGATACTACTGCTGCTTGGAAAAAACTGAGTTTTATTTTATTAGTCAGGTCTGACTTCCATATGACTGATAGCCTATTGATAGCTGTCCATGCCTTTGCTAGTTGGGGATTGATGTCTTTCTAGGTTGATGAGACACTGTTTTCAAGGTAGGTGAACTTGTCCACTAGTTTCAGTGGACCACTTTTTAATGTGGAGATGTCACCTCTTTGATTAAAGCACATGTATTCTGTTTTGTCTGCATTGACATGGAAGCCTAAACCACCTGCTGCTCGTTTCAGACTATGTAGCAAAGATTCAGCTTGGGCAGGTGAATTTGCCAGAAATGCTATGTCATCGGCGTTGTCTGTATCCATAATAGTTTGTGCAGAGTATCTTCTGCTTCTTTCTTTTGTCAGCTTGAAGCTGTTTTCTTTCATTAAATCTAGACATTCTAAGCATGTAGTCTAGACAGATAATAAACAGGTATGGGGATAATGTATCTCCTTGCAGCACATTTGCTACAATGTGAAAGTAGTTTGTGTTTCCATCCAGTGAGTGGACTTTTACTTTTATGTTTTTATATAGCACCATTATGGTTGCAACAGTCTCTTTGGAGAGGCCATAAGCGAGAAGTATTTGCTCCATCTTCCCTCTGTGTATGAAGTCAAATACCTTGGAGAAGTCAACAAATAATAGTGTTGCTTCAAGTTTTTTTGCACAAACACCTTCTAAAATTCGACTGATAGTCAAAATTTATGATGTCCTGGATCGATTTCTCCAAAAGCCATTTCAGTTCTTCCTAAGTATTTTCTCAATTTTAGGTTCTATGTAGTTGTGTAGTAGAGCATTGTAGATCTTGACTGCTATGGATGTAAGGGCTATTCGGAGGTCACCCTTATGGGGGAAAGGGAGGAGACAGCCCTTTGTCCATCTGTTTAATTTTCTAGTTATATACGGCATTGCAGTTTTGGAGAAGTATGTCATTGAATTCCCTTGTCTTCTATACTTCTGGGGGTATTTCATCAAGTCCAGCAGCTTTCCAATTTTAAATTTTTCCTAATACTAAGTCGGGTTTTTCTTGTGTAAACTGTCCTAGTTTTATGTCTAGCTAATTACTAATAATTTTTGTGATAGGTTCATCTGTAACTTTCGGAGGTTTTCCAAGTAAATTCACTAAATGTTGATTCCACAGGTGTAGTCATTCTTCTTGGTTAGCAGCTTTCAGTTTAGCTCTCGCAGTACTATTTGTATTGTGCTTTAACATTTAAGTAATTTCTGTTTTAGTTTCAGTTCTGAAGTTGATTTTTCGAACATTGGGGCCAGAGCTCCAACCTCAGCAGGACGCACCCCTTTTTTACCTGTGCAAAGGGCAATGTGGTTTGAGTATGAGTCATGGTAATCTTTTGATGGCTGTATTTTATTCTCATCCACAGAAGCCACCCTAAAAGATGAGCAGCAGTAGTTCCCCAATCAAACTATTTGATCCTGGTCAATGACCCATGGGATTTGTCTGTCCAGCACCTGGTTAAGTGTACTGTTAACCCGTTGTTGGGTTCATCTGCCTTTAGGTCCACCACGCTACTTCCCATGGCTTCCGAGGTATATCTTGGGTGAAAAAAAAAAAAAGAACCTTTTCTTTCCGTTACTTCTTGTCCCTCCTGCCCCCATACATGTATAAAGTTTTAACTTAATATAAGTCCACAGTTGTTTTATTTTTAAAATTCATCAGAGAATCTATATTTATGGTTTATCACAATCTTAAAGGCATTCAATTTTTACATAAACTTAGTTTTTCAAACACTCTGCAATATTTCCAAAAGTATTCAACTCTTTTACCTCGTTTTTCATAGTTCAGCTGTAAACTAGGATTCAGATTAATAGTCTTTTTCTTTTTTTTTAATTGTATTAAATATCTAATCTCTTAGCTATGTGTAAAACAATAGGATAGACTGGACACTCTATACCTGGTGGGCAATCAGTTTAAGAGAAGGATAACTAAATTCAGAACCATGAGCTGAAGCACCTAAGACAGTCTTTTCTGGCATTGTCTTAAACCTCAATTTGACAACTCTGGTGCCAATCTGTATTAGCCCTTGCCTTTCCCTTGGTCAATACTGATGGAATAAAGGAGAGACTTATTGAAAGAGCAACTGCTCGTTTTTCATATATAACCTAGTTCAAAATTGCAAATCCATGGTCTCATGAGATTAATAGATGCCATCAAAGAAATGTTTGATCTGTACAGCTTTTTTTCATATTCCTCATCTACAAAGACAAGAAAGAAGTCTAAGGATATCATCAAAAGTGTCACCCTTTTACATGGTTGGAAAGTTTGTACTTTGTCAGCTATAGTATAAAAATATCATCGCAAATCATTAAAGAAAGAAAAGAACTAAGACTTTTCCATAGTTTGGTATGAATTGGAAATTGATAATCATTTATGATACAAATCTTTATAGTACATGAATTACTACAGATATCCTCCAAGCCCGAACTTTCCTAACATCTTGCATTAGCAACACTTTTTAAATAATAAAATGTTTACTATGCATTGCTTAAGTTTTGTTAGCCAAGCCAAATAAATAATTCAAAAAGTATATAAAAAGAAAATATTCAATGAAAAATCTATTTAATAATTGCTAGATAAATAAATCTTGTTTATTTTTGACAGATTAAATTATTTAAGACAACAATTCAAAGATGATACAACAGATTAAACATATAAAGTTTGCCCACTTTTCTTTAATTCCTTTAATAATTCCATTTAGTATTTATTCATCTTATTAAAAATGAGCTTTTTCTCTCTTTCATATTTATGCATTCTGAAAATGTTTTAAATTTTTGTCATGCAAACACACACACACACGCATATATATATATATATTCACACACACACACAAATAAAGCCTATGACTGCTTTCTTTGTTGTATATGTTTTATAGCTGGTTCAATAGTTGAACCTTGAATATTAATCTATAAAGGTAACTTGATTCAAGAATAAAAATGAGATAGATTCTGTTGACCAATGAAGTCACAATAAGTTAATTTAGGTTCTAGACAAATAGAAAGAGATAATGTATTTACAATGGAATGGCTCATTAAAGATTAGGATCTTCAAAATACTTGTTCATCCCTGCCTCAGAAGGAAAGACTGCTAATGTTATTTATCTAAATGTATTATCAAAATATAAACTTCTTTTTGCATTTTGTCAGAATACTGTTTGCTATGATATCCTTTATCTGTTAAATATATACATAAGACCTTTAAAAGCTGATTACTTAACCCCTCCTAGGAATGCCAGGTATATATATATATATATATATATATATATATATATATATATATATTTATGAGAGAGAGATAACAAACTTTAAACAGACTGTAGTACATGAAAATTAAGAGATAAGCATCAATTAGGCAAGAATAAAAAAGAAAAAACTGAATTTATCAATCTTAAAGAAAACAAGATTTTAACAGCATCAATGTTGATATCTATTTTAATTTAAATATACACAAACAAGACAAATGTTATTTTAAAAAGAGATTTGCCTTATTCTCATGCTCCATGAGATGTGTGCTGCAAAAAAATATACATAAATCCAGCATAGAAGAAATGATTCTTAATTGAGTAAAGCATTTGACAAATTTGCAATAGAAATTAAACTTTTTATTTTCCATTAAACACAAATTAGGATTGAGTTGAAAATCCTTTCATAAAAATTCAATGTTATATGTTTTCAATTATATTCTATACTTCAATATCCAGTGATCATTGATTTGAAAATTAAGCATGTAGAGTTACCTACTGATACATTTTGGATTTCTATTAGAAAAGAATATCCTTCAGTAGCTAAAAAAAGCTTTAACTATTTGGATTCAGTTCTCCCTTCATATTTATTCTCTAATATTAAATGCAAAAAAATAGAAAAAACTGCATTGAAAAAAAAAATCAGAGTCTGTTGCTTTGTCCTAATATAAAAAAAAGAACATTGCTAAGTCCGTGCTTTGTATTGATATCTTTAATTTATTGGATAAAAACATAATCGCTATTAATATCCCGCAGATTAAACTCTTTTTTAGAAGCTAAAATGTATAAATACCATTTTTTAAATATCTTATTGAATTTATATACAAAGTGTGCCAAAATATTTTTGTTGCTTCTAAACTACATCACAAGCAAGAAGAGTTTTGGAACTACTCATCTAATATATAAATTGAAATCATTAAAGTAAGGATAGAGGCATGTATGACACTATAGGGTGCAATAATGTATATGTGTATAGTTGCAAGCATGGCTATATGAGTTGATGTGTGTATGTATATGTATGTTGATGTCCATCATAAACACAGGTTTTTTTGGTGCTGGCACAGTGAGAAGTCAGTAGATAAGAGTCTGATTATTAAAGCTGAGAAGTCTTGACTATAAGAACCAAACTCTTCTGTCAGGATGAGTGATCCATATATAAAAGGTACAAGTCTGGACATAGGTGAATCAGTCAGGAGAGGGAGAAGTTGCAATATAGAGCAGCATTACACCAGGACAAAAAAGTTAGCAGTTGGCTGTTTAAGCACACAGTAGATTAAGGGAAATTTACCAGCTGTCCATATTATGATAGTTAGAATTCTGCACATAAGACAGTTTTACAAAGTGTCACCCACCAACCCTCTATTAAGCAAGACATCCTCAGAATTTTGTTTTTGTTCTTTTTTTTTTCTTTATGAAGCTGTCTCATAGCTTGCACAGTTTCAACCTGAACCTGCAATAACTAATCTGCCTTAAGAGAATTAACAACATGAGGTTGCAGGTGAAATTACAGGAGTACAGTTATATCACACATGAAAGTTTAAATCTGAAATAACTAAGATTTGTTCCAAATATTAATTTTGAATAGAATAAAGAACAAAATGTTAATTTTCTTCTTACCAAGGAAAAGTAAATCTCATAAAGGATCAGGTGGCATTTCCAATTGATGAAAGAGAGCTGATGACTAGTCAGTATGAATAACCAAAGATGTGACCAAAAATGGATGAGTCTTTAATTCAAACTGAAGAAAGGATCCATTATCTGCAAAAGAAAGAAAATAGGGTTATTTTAATCATTTTAAGAAAGATTCCTCCATAATTACCATTACTAATCAGCAGTCAAAATTGTTTATCTTAGATATACAAATCATAGATTTTATTATATTTTTGAGATTCAAATCACTATTACTGGTTTTCATAGTTTACATAAGGATTTATGCTTGACATGATTAATCATTTTAAGAAAATCATTATAAGTTTGTGCATTTCTATTAGTGTAAAGAAAGGTTAATTATTCATACTGAGGAACATGTTTTATAAGATATTTCTTTTAACTATATCAGCAATGTGTCTAATGCTTAATTTTTTTTTCAATGAGCTATAAGCAAGTGATAAAAATTTAGATAAAAGGTGATTTTAAAAAATTAGAAGAATTTGGATTAAATAAGACCAGAATTCCACTCCCTAGCCTTCTTTTTTGGGTTAAAGTGTAGTTAGTATCTGTAGTTCCTTAACCATGTTCACGATTTTGAGTAGGACACACTGCTATATTTTTGTCTTTAAGCAGGACAGGACTTGGAGGGGAGTGTATCTGGTGCAGGAAATTTCAACTCCAAGGTAATATCTCTCCATTGTACAAAGGAGAAAGGTGGAGTTCCCTGATGGCATTGATGTTGGTTACAGGGAACATGCAAGTTTTGTCCTAGCTTATATATGTGGGCCTCCATATTAAACTGACCATTGTCACATTCTACTCTCATGATAAGGTTCTTAAACATAGGATCTGTATTAACTGAATGATCAATCTATTGGTCTAATGGAAAAAGTTGTATTGTTTAATATAAAGTATCATGAAGGTAAACCTAAACACCTAACAAGAAGAAAGAAATATCCAAATTAAATGTTATTTGAGCAAAGAATAACACAGTGACTAAGCAATAAAAAATAGTTTGGCACCATATATCCAAAAATAGTACACATATTAAGACAACCTAAAATAAACAAAGACTTAGGCTGTAAAAAAGCTCTTAAGTATTTCATGAGTAATAATCAATACATTTGACAAATCATTGCAGTTTCTCCATTCATCAACTTAGTAAGAGACTCTCCATTCATGCAATCAACATATAGAGTAGTGTAAAAACTTAGAGTATCCCAAAGACAGGCATGGCTTTCTATCAATAAGTGTATGCAACAAGGCAACCCTCCTTTCTCTCACTGCCCAAAGGTCATTTTGAATACACTACAGGCTATTACAGCTACTATTACTACCACTATACAGTGAGATACAGTTAATCTATAGATCAGATTTGGATAAAAATAGATCTTATCGCACATGATGATCAGATTATCAACTCATTACAATATGCAAATAAAACAGCTATCATTAGGCTTATATAATTTACTTTGCATTACATTTTATCTTCCTCTAGTAAGATAGCAACAATTACATTCACAGAGGAGGGTTTAAAGCCATAATTAATGTTTCAGTTGAAGATTAACTGATACTAGACGACACCTGAACCTGCTGGGCTCCAATTGTAACAGAAATCCATGATAATATTGATGCTTCTATTTAGGAAGGAGTGAAGCATTTTATAGCCATCACATTATAGCTAGAATTCAAATGATTAAAAAAGAACATTCACCATGGACATAAGTCCCAGAAAAAATTATCATTCAGTTGTAAATTGGACTTCTCTTAGAACATTTCAAGTATATTGCTCTAATAAAAATTTTGCTAAGATGTGCCTATATATATATATATATATATATATATATATATATATATATATATATACATATACATACACACACACACACACACACACATATAAGAATTTTAGTGATATATAGTATTAAATAGTCAAACAAGGAATAAGAGAAGCAACAACATTCAAGCAAACAGTTGAAAAGTGAAATTTGATCCAATAAATCAATATCATGAAAAATAGCAAGTGTAACTAAGAACAACACAAACATGCACTGAGGGGAGCAAGCAAGTGTGCAGGTAGCAGCAGCAGCAGCAGCAGGTGGTCTAGAGACACTAAGAAATATAATAAAGACATTGATAGAAAAAGGGGAGAACAATGAAAGCAAAACTAAGAAAATTGGATTGCAATTATAGAAACAGGAAGAATAAAGAGGGGACAAAAGAAAATGTTCCCCTTCTGAATTCTCTGTCATTCTTATATATTTTTCCCTTGTTACCCTTTTCTTTGCTCTTTTTCTCCATCAATTTTTTGCAATCCTCTCTTGATATACGTCTCATTTTCTTACTTCTCTTCTACTATCCTATTCCTTCCTATTCTGTGTTCTCTTTTCTTTTTTCTTTTTTTTTTAATCATTTTTTACCATCACATTCTTTCCTCTTCTTTTTCTATTTCTTTACTACTTCTTTCCTCTCTGTATATTGCTTCACTGGAATAACATTCAACTGACTATAATATGAAAAAAAAATTTTCCCTTTCATTCATTTTTTTGGTTTTTTTTTTCTTTTTCTTTGCCACTTTCCATCCCTATCTTCAGAAAATGAAACATGATTGCCAATAAACATCAAAATCTCTCCAATCATGTTTGTTACACTCCAGAGGAAAATATTTTACAACAGCAGCAGCATTAACAATTTCTGACCAAAAGATTTTCCTGAGCCACTTTTCAACTGAACTGGTTAACAAACAAAAATCAAGCAAAAAAATCACAAAAGAAATAAAATGAAAGAAATAAGATTGCTCTTTATTTTCTTTAGCAAAAATAACAAGGAACAATGAAACAAGAAAGTAAAATCAAATCCAATTAAATGTAAGTTCATGAAGACTGTATAATTTTTTTTATGGAGAGAGGAATAAATCATTGCAGAAGATCATTAATGTTCATGTGTCTATAAACTCTACTTACTTATACACACACATTACAAATGTAAGATATAAATATTAAGAAACCAAAAGTTATGATATATAATTGTATATTTCCATGTAAATACCAAATGTCTAAGTATATATACATAAACACACACACATTCCTATACATGTAAATATATAAACATATTTCTATACAGACATATACATGTATACATATACATATATATGTATTTCTCAATTTACAACTAACCAATTGGCTGGGGCTGTAGAATATGCAGACTGCACCAACAGCAAACTGGTAAGACCCCTCCCCAATAACATAGCCACCTGTTGGCTATGGGTAGTGATTTGTAATGCTTGAGGATGAGATCCTAATAGCTGAACAGTCTATGACCTGGGTCACATGACTTGCAAGACTCTACTTCGAGCTTAACTGGGCTACAGAAAGAGCTTAAATAGAGGATTGCTAGTCATGTGACCATTGTAACTACTGTGGGTAGTTGAAGAGGCCCACTCTGATCAATGTTATATCAAGCCCTAGCATCCATATGATTATGATTGTCTTGACCCTGTTCTTCAATTTGCTTTTGTGGCAAACAAGTACCCAACCCTACTTTATCTTAAAGGAACTAGCAGGCGGTGCCTGAGGGTCAATTGTGCTGAGATAGCAATACTTAAAACCATCTAAACTATGTGCAAACAACTAATTAACATTAAATATCAATATTAAATAGAATTATTAGTATTAGAAAACAATGAGTGTAAACAAATAATGTTGAATAGAATTATTAGTATTAGATCGCAATACTTAAAAACCATTTAGTGTCCTGAGTGTAATTGCCTTCACCTTTTAACTTGTTTGAAAGAACTCATAATAGTGTGAAGTTATGTCTAAGGCTTTTATTTATCAACGCATACTATTGCAGCTGTGAAAACTGCAAATGATTAAAACAAATACATTAACAAGCATGCATATACAAAATAATACAAATATCAATTAAGAAATATGCAAACATACAAAGACTAACACAATAATATATCTCAAAGCCATGTGAGCAAAAATGTGAAAAGTACTCAAAATATAAGGGAGAGGAATATATATATATATAAGTGTATAACACAAATAACTGACAGTTAACTTCTCCTTTTAAAATTAAGGCATGAAAAAAAAAACATACTCTATAAATTTAATACCAAATACATTAGGTTACTTTACCAGAAAAAAAGTGTTCACATAATACATTTACAATTTAGTAACAAAGCCCTAGTCCCTTTAAAGTAAAAAAATATTTACCAAGTTAGCAAGTGCTCCCATCCCGACAAAAGTAAATTAAGGGGCTTGGGTAGTGAAAACAAAGAAAATACAGAGGTATCTTCTAGTGTGTCGGCTCCCCCCTCCTTCCAGAGAGACTTATATGTCTTTTGGTCAGAGACTAATTCCAAAAGTCTCAGTTCAAATTAAATTGTCTATATATGTGCATGCAGCAAATAATGGTTAATATTGATGCCCAAAAGCAAAAAATAATTTAGGCTGCCCTACCATCCTACCCTGCCAAAATTTTTAATATCCAACTTGTATGGAAAACTTCAGCTGTCAATAGTACTTTGTTTTTGGGGGTGCTTGATAAATAGAATTATTAGTGTTGGATAAGAATACTTGTAACCATTTAACTGTGCACAAACAAATGAGCTCTAAAAACTCATTAAAAAAAAAGTTACATACAAACTATTGGTACCTGATACTTCCTCACTTAACACTCAGCATTATAAGGTACTATCAAATGTAAAGTGGAGCAATCCAGAGAAAGGAGTAGCACCCTCACCTACACTTTGATGTAGTAGCTATTAAAAAAGGAGCATTTGGGTCCCCCTTGACAGCGTTAGCTTACTTTATTTTACCTTTTATACATATATATAACAGGATTTAGCAAGGGTTAATATGTTATAAAATAACAACCAACCAACCTATGGATACAAAAATACACACACACACACATATATATATATATATATATATATATATATATATATATATACACACACACACACACACACACACACACATACATATACACACACACACACACACACACACACACACACAGTATGACACATTTAAATACAAAAACCACACTATACATGTGCACATAAAGAAATATACACAATTTTGGTAATTGAGATTTTCACAATAGAAATTTTATTTCTTTTCAAAATATAATTTGTGCATCAATTTTTGTCGAGTGTTTATTTTATAATGATGAATTTGTTTTTATATGGACATTTTTATCCTAAAATGAAATGTTGTAATTCTTATTGAATAGAGATAATGAGCAGTTTTCTAACAGATGGAAGAGGCACACAGATTTAAATTCAAAAGACAGAAAAACACAAAATAAAAGGCCATATTTGGATTTAAATATCCTCAATGAAATGTTATGAACACATTAAAAAATAAAGGTAGAGGAGAGTAGAGAAGCAGAAGCAGCCTGCCATCCTTCTAATAACTGATTGGACCTCAATTACAAATTGGACCTGAGAGAAATACAAGTAATCTTTTTTTTTTTAAATTTAAAAAGAAATGCTGGTACAAAGCTGATTTTCTGGAGCTGCTGTTTCAAAATCTTAGATTAATAATTTTCCAAAATCAACACAGGTCAAGAAAATTTTATTTCTATAATTGCTCTGATCCACTATTGCATCATCAAAATTAGGCTCAGTATTTTTATTGTCATCATAGTTTTCCTCATGTTCATTTGCTTCTTGGAATAACTGTCTTATGTAGGGTTACAATATTTTTTTTTTGTTTGCTTTTTCATGGCCTCAGTTGACAAATCAATATCCTACATGCCAAAGAACCAGAGAGCAGAATAGTTCAGATTTTAAAGCAGCTCAATCTTCTGTTGGATTAATAGGAACTGATATTTATGCCACTAACATTTGCATCTCTTCCAGAAGATTTTACAAGGGCTGAATATAAACAAAAATATAACCTAAAAACTAACAAGATTGAGAGGATACAAACAAGGTCCACATAATTTAGCACTTACAATAATTTCAAAAACTATTTTGTAATTTTGTCCAGCCTAAAAAAGGTAGCAAATCCTCAATTGTGTACTATCTTATTTATCTTTGTTATCCTTATGACAAATTTTCCATTCATCAAAAGATTATATAATTTTTTCCTAGTTACATCAGATATGAGGCTTGATAAAAGATGCTAAACAATCTATATTACTAATTGGGAAGACTGTGTCTGCACACAATGGATGGCCAAACAGTTTTATGTAGAACTACATCTTTATTGTATCTAGAAGAAAGTTTAACATTAAAAAGGAAGCACACTTAGCATAATGGTTATTGTCATAAGAAATGGAATATGTGACCAGAGTTCAAATCTTGGATGAGGCTGTTTATGTTTCACTTTGTGCTAATGCCCTTAGGAAAGGTATGAATCCATATGTTCTCTTCCCAGTTATAGATAAATGGTTGGACAGACTGGATTGTTTAGTTTTGATTAAGCAAAAGTCTCTAAGAATAACTGAATTCAAACCAACTTTACTCCACTTAAAAGCTGACTTTGTGTCACATCCTGCCCATGGGATTGGATAAATACAAACAAAAAAATTGTTTTCTTATAGTAAATGGAGGAAGATCTCATTAATAATCTCTAACAATAATCAGCAGGAAAACTATGCAACATATAACTAATCATAGAGAATTTAAATTTCCAAATTTCAAATAAAAAATATTACATGAATTGTTTTTTCTAAAATATCAATTCACATTTAATTAAACATTACTAACTAGGTTTATTGGTAGTTCTTCAAACTGGAGATATAAAATGATTACATAACATTATAACTCAGTACTAACAATCTAAACAAAAAATGTTAAATCAATCTATCAAGGGCCACTCAAATTTAAAAAAATATTTCTTTACAAAACATTGGAAAATTTTTCATGGAATAATATTAACTTCATAAGATAATATAAAAATATAACTGGGAAATATCTTTTCTATTACATGCATTTATCTTTAGAGCCATTCAATGTTGATTTTAATTGACAACAAAAATCGTAAAATACATTGAAAATGCCAATATATTTTGAAAAATTCTAGGACTTTTCAGGATTATATAAATCTAGAAATTTCACATAACTTAACTCTGATATAAATGACATCACTTACCAGCTCATCATGTCATTATAACCAGTTGCAATTCAAATGGTGACTTCTTACCAGTATAGACATGTACTTCAGTTAGTAACAACTACTTCTCTTAGGAAAAATAACATAATGAATCATTTTGTTCAAACACTCAAATAGAAACAAGTAATTTTCAAAGTAACAAAAATTAATCAATTATTTTTTATTTTATTTTCTGTGGTTATAGTTTACAAAATCTGACAATCTTACATTTTTTATTTGCACAAATAAACATTCTAATATTGAAGAAAAAGTAACAAGTCTAAAGGTATATAAATGAATTCATAAGTACAAAGTTTTATTATCTCAAGTTTAACAAACTATATTTATTAAAAAATTAATTTACATAACTGTGCAATTTAAAAAAACAAATCAAGTTTGTGTTCAGGTCTATCTCAGGAATTACTTTGGTTTCTTAAAATAAATACCAAATCATTTTTTAAATTTAGACTGAATAATTAAGTTCATAGTTCCCAATCTAATACACTAATAGTAAGCTATCCTCCAGAAGAATAAGGAGTTGATATTTTTATCTACCATAGTCAAATATTTTACTAGTACATAACTGACTAACAGGACTAGACAATTAATTATAATATAAATTGTATAAATATGATGGGACTAGACACAAGCTTAATGGGAACTAAAGGTCACTTTTAAGTAAATTATTTAAAATACTAGACAACTCATGAATCAGTTTGGTTCCCATTGGAACAGTGGTCCATAATGATATTGATTCTTCTATTTAGGATGAAGTAAAGGGTTTTAACATACTGCTATAATAAAAATCGCACTATGATGTGCCATTTTTACTAGGTTATGTACATACATAAAGTAAAATTATATTAAAACACCAAGAAATATAACCACAACTAAAATTTTCATGCTGAATAATGATGATCAGGTAACAATCACTATTCAGCATGAAACATTTAGTTACAATTATATCTCATTGTTTTAATATTTTACAAATAGTTCTATCAACAGCTACCAAGCACTGTTGCTGTATAGGCTACAAATTTATAGTATTACTGTCAGTCATTATTATACACACACACATACATAAAATATGAGAATTTTAGTAATATATAGATGCAAAAGATATTGAAATATCATTAGAGTTAGACCATGTCAGTTGTAGCTCAGTGGGCTGGTATCAGAGAAATAATAAATTTGCTAGCAGAAAATATTGTTGAGCAATTACAAGAGCATGAAATGCAAATTTATGTAAAATATTATTAAACAGTTGAATCACTTTCTATTGCTGCAATTCATAACAATAGCCTAATAAAAAATCAAAATTCAGACTGAACTCAAGTAATTTTAGACTTAACCAATATTTGAATAGGATGCCATTTACAAACACAAGAGACTGCATATGTGCATATGCACATATACACACATCTAAAATAATTTATATTTGTAAGCCTCATAGCTCCACCTCAATCTTTAACAAGCACAACTGTCGATAAAGGTACTGACAGGGTAAACTGTTCACTTCTTTCACTGTTGTGTAATTTTTTGATCAGATAACCATCTATAAGTCAGTGGCAATGTTCACATGAAGGCATAAAAGAAGTAATATTAAATTGTAATATTTTACTTTCATTTCTTGAATCTTTGCTAGAATCCTTGGTTGGTGAATACATATGGAAGAATGAAAGAGAAATAACCAGTGTCAAGCCACTATGATCTGATGTTTCACTTCAATGAGTTTGTGTGTCTCTATTGCAATCCATGGATATTATAAAAGGACAGAAGAAAAATGTAGCTTAAACATCAGAGAGCTGTAAGATATTTTGTCTTGATTTTTTTTTTAACAGACAGAACCATTGCCTCAAGCTGAGCACCAACATCAAATGAGCTTAATCACTCTGTAAGACAGGCAACAATAGAGAGTCATATGCACTTCTCTCACCAGTAAAAAACAAATGCTTGATCCATAAAAAATGTGTTTACATTAAGATTTCAATCAAAAAGAATAAATTAATATACCCAATGTTATATCACTTGGTTTCTACATGGATGATGCATCACCTTTCCTGATCCTTATTCTTTTTTGAGATATTTGGAACTTTACGCATTTTATCAGTCTCAATCATTATATTAGTGTTTCTGTTCCAATGCTTGCCATTGTTTTAATATATTAACTGAATTATTTATCTCCCCAATCCTTGAGTTGAGTTTTGCATTAAAAAAAGTTATATACTCCAGTTCAGTAAAAGAAACAGGAAATCTTTAAGGATCAAATAAAGGGATTGGTTTAAAATATCCAGAATGTTACTATGACAGACACCTGAAGAAGGCTAGAGTGGACAATGGCAAAAATGTTGCAACTATAATACTAGGCCAAGTCAAAAATTTTACAATACTTTGCTACGTGTTAGTTTGTGGTATATAATGGAAGCCATGGAAGGTACCCACTGTGGTTGGTATTATCATTATAGTTGGTGGGCTGACATGTTATGCATTACTTCACTCCATGATTTAAAAGATGCACAGATAAATGTGCAACATAGCTTAATTCAGGAACTTATACTTTATGAATTCAAACTAGGCCATAATGCTAAGGAAACAACCAAAAATATTTATTGTCCAAAAAGTGAAGGCAGAGTTGATCACAGTACACTAACCAAATGGCTCAAGAAATTTTGCTCAGGTAGCAAAAAACCTAGACTATCAAGCAAAGCCAAATAGGCCAAAAACTATGGATCCCAAGGCTATTCTCTAAGCCATAGAAACAAATTTGACGAGTAGCACTCAGAGAGTATCAGGTGAGCTCGGTATCTAATAGCCCAGAGGGGTTAGTCACATTTACAACTTCAGCAAAAGCATCTTGAGCTGCCAAATTGTGCCTCATGTTATAAAACTTTTAACTCACCCAAGTAACAATCAAGATGAGAACATTCATCCAAATACATCAATGTATAATACTAACTGAATTTTGGCCTCAATGCACTTGAATAATTGACAGTTAGAAAGTGAAAGATACAAAATCTTTCAGGAGAAACAAATAAACAAAAATAAAATCTCTTCTTTCTGTAATTTATGTAAATACAGATTGTTATGCTATTGTTTCTTTTTTCCATTTACTCAATAACCTTTAAATCTTCATTACTTTTTATAATGCTGGGTACATCAGCTAGTTCCAAATAAAGATACCATAAAAATATACAATCAACATACTAGATGTTGCTTGTAAACAAACATTTTTCTGAACAAGAGGTGGTTTAGAAATATCTCCAAATATGCATTATGTAACTTAAGTAGCCATATTTACTCTTGGCTTTTCAATTATTTCCCTATCAGAAATGGCTAAAACTGAACTAAAAGAAATGTACAAAATGTCCCAAAAAACAAAATTAAATTAACACAAGACTTTTTTGCTTAATAATATCCAGAGTAAAAAAATGAATGCATTTCACTGAGACATCATCTATCATTAAATTTTCATAGTAACAAAACCCAGAGACTATTTTAGCTATTGAAAACTGTAGTCATTTATAAGTAATGACATGTGCTGTGCAAGTGGAGAAGAAAACTACTTGAGTCTCAAGGTGCAAACTGTGCAAGTTTGACAAGTACACACTTCAGCACTTGACTTCCAGGCCTTTTCTTTGCCATGAATTAAAAAAAAAAAAAAAAAAAAAAAAAGAGAAGTACGATGAAAGAAAAGAGTCTTGACAGCCAAATCAATGCTAGATAGATATTAACTATTGTTGTGTAAATTCAAGTATAAGTGTGACATCTATAATCCAGAATTCTTTTGATTTGATGGTATAAAGAAAAAGGCTGAATAATATAAGATGGTTGATCTTTAACTCTTGGAGATTAACTGGTGAAATCAGATTTGGAGAGCCAGTTCTGTAGATTGTTCATTTGTAGAAAGATAGCTAAAGTGTATTATACTGTGTTAAGTTTGACACATCAATAAGGCCAAGTCTGAGGTAAAAGAGAGTATGGGTGGAATACAGGTCATGATGTTAATAAAAGAAAGAATGAAAGACAGTAATAAGAATGCACAACTATGTGCCATGGATGGAGTCTGGAAATAAATGACATCAATTGATATTCTTTTGGTCAAAGGTGATGTGAGAAAATAGAGACAAAGAAAATATTTGTCTAAATTTGGGAAAAGTGAAAAGGTTAAAATATTATCACAAAATAAGATTTGGCCTTAGCATTGCAGTTTTGTGCTGGGTAAAAATATAATGAATTATGCTTGCACAGATATTTAATCAATAACTATTGACTATATCAAACAAGTTTCTGATATAATTAATTTTTATATCTGATACTAGAAGAAATTAATAACATCTCCACCCTGCAATGAAAACTTCTATAGTCATCTACTAGAGAATTATAACTTGGTCAGCTATCATTAATTTTTAAAGTAAGATATTATATATCGAATTAAGCATAATGTAAAAAGAAGTTTAAAAGAAAGGATTATTTTGGTTGCTACCATCTCTGGCATAACTATTAACAAAGCAAGAATAATATAAACAATAATTTTTAGGATGCAGAAAGTTTAATTTTTCAAAATAGCTGATAAAAATTTAAGACTTGGGAGCATTAAAAATATTCATTTTTTGTTTTTCTTTTACAGGCTTTTATTCAAAAACTTACTTCATGCTCACATCTAAAAACTATCAAGAACTACAATATATATGACTAATTGTATTTCTATATATATATATATATATATATATATATATATATATATATATATACACACACACACACACACTAAAAAAATTAAAATATTGTGCAGTATACAATTTTTAGATATTAGTTCTTTTATTTAGTGATTTACTAATTTTGAAGTACAGACCATCAAAAAAAGTTTCTCCTTTGCCACTTGTTCCTGGAGTAATTAATTAAATGTGTGTATTTTAACATTTTCAATACATATATACACCATATATATATATATATATATATATATATATTATACACACACACACACACACACACACACATACACCAAAAATATTAAAATACTCACAATGAATCATAAGCAGTAACTAAAATGAATCATCAATAAGAAATGACAAGAATTAGACTATGCTCTGGATATTTAAAGAAAAGCAGAAAAATAAAAAGTGTAATAATAATGATAATACTTTGGCAAAAAATCAATCAATCAAAACAGTGAAAAAAAATTAATAAATTAGTTAAACCAGGAGTAAGTGACATAGGAGAAATTTATTTTGATGGTCTGCACTTCAACATTAGTTCTTTTATTTAGTAATTTACTAATGTCTGAAAGTTATATAATGTATTTTTTTTTCAAAGCACAATACAATTTACAACTAATTTTGCCCCTCCCTCATGCTGGGGATTTTTTATAATTTGCCATTTGAAATCAGGGGACATTGCAATTTCATTTTTCACTTTCCAAACAAAACTGGATAATGATATGTTTTTTTCATATTTTCTATTTGAGAAACTTATGATTGTACCATTTTTTTCCATTGGTGTTCTGTGACTCTGATGTAAATTTTTTCATCATCCTAGTTTTTCACTTTGGTGGTGGGCTGATATTACATTGTTTGCTAAACAATTGCAATTCAACAGACAGCTCTCCAAATATATATATCATCATCATCATCATCATGTCGTGCCGCTAGCACGGATATCCCTGACCCTCTCTCACCACTTCTCCCTATCGTTCATCGCCTCTGGTAGTTCTTCAGGGCTACATCCCGTATCCTCACATAGCTGCTGTATGTATGTTCGAGCTGGTTGTCCTGTTTTTGCTCGGCCATATGTGGGGGGTCCATAGGAGTAAATCACTTATGAGCTCATCCCTGCTTCTCCAGCAGTGTCCTGCATGTCTGGTTCGTCTAACTTGGATAGTTTTCATGATGGGAGGCAAGTGGCCATATAGTTGGTGCCTTGTGGGGTGTTGCCGCCAGGACTTATTCAATATTGCTCGCAGCATTCTTAAAAATTGCCAGAATCTCAATACTTGTATTTGGCATCATAACATTTGAAATAAATAAATAGCTGAATAGTGTGTGTGTGTGTGTGTGTGTGTGTGTGTGTGTGTGTGTGTAACATAAGTAATTACTGATAATAGATTACTAACTGCCAAACTTTTTCTTTTCCTATACTTACACTTCAATATCAAGATTGTTATAGTGCTGACAGATATAGTAAATTAGAAACATGTTTAACACTTTTATTAAACCCACACCCTTAACTATATATACTTTAGTTGCTAGATAAAGTTCTGGAGATAGAATCATATATATCAACCAGCATCTTTATAGCAAACAAAGAGATGACAGACAATTAGGAGAAATTGTAGTAGTACTTTATGTGAATGTATCTTTACTTAATAAAGAATCTACAGAAATAAACACATACAGGTATTAAGTATAATTAATTATCAGTAGTTTCCTTGCAAGTTTTATGAGGCTGCTAAGAAATTTTCTGAACATTTTGTGCAGTTAACAAAATGTTATTAGTTGTCAGGGAAAATAAAAGACAAGAAACCTAAAATAATTATTCAATCTAACCATTATTATTTATTTATCACTTTCATCCAACATGTAAGCAAACTATACATTTCTTTATGATAGAATAATATCAGTCCTGATAAAAAATGTTTATGTTGCCATTTGGATGCTGTTAGTATTTTAGAAGGCCAGATTATTCAGCAAGTTCTACATGGAGTGAAATCAGAAGGCACCAAAATGGATGCAGCAAAATGGATGCAGCAAAATTTCTTAATCTAACAGCAACTTTTTCAACAATTATCCATGCAATATAGGAACCTAGCATTGTTAAACAACTGTAATTGATTTTCAGTGATTGCATCAGTAACCATTTTATAACCACATAAAATACTCATACAAGCAAGGACTCTTTGTGATAGAGGCTAATGTACTGGACTGCAACATTGTCATAAACAAGTTTAAACTCCAGTCTTGCTATTACATTCAGTTTCAGACTAATACCATTGGGAAAAGGTATGAACTGCCTTATCCCCCCCCCAGCTATGAGGTAAATAGTACCACTAGTGTTCTTCTACAAGGATGGCTTTGACATAAAATAACCCATGAATGTGGATATGCCATTAAACAAAGAAACCAACCAACATACAAGCAGTCCCTTGTAAACAAAATACTTTGCATATCCTACCAAAAGTAAGACTTTTTTTCTTAAACAACTCTGATTTTAGAATAGTTATGGCAACAACCCAAAGTTTTATTTGTATATTATGGTGATATACAGGAATCACTTTTTATCACTTGTGATGGTGATGTTCAGCAATGGCTAGGTGGGTTTTATAGAAATTCAAACACTGCTTCTAAATGGTTATTTCAGTTGGTCATCTGTTAGTGAATACAGTAGGCAATTTCCCCAAGTTTGGAATTTTTCAATTACATCCAAATGATTTAGGATGTCAAGCGTAATTGAACTGCTGTAGGAGTCTTTAGCTGGTAAAATTTAAATTAGATTAAATAACATAGTGCAGTTTATTTTGATCCATTGGTTATGTTGTTTCAAGGCATGTTTGATATTTTACATTTTCTGCACTAAACTTTATTGGATTACTCAAGCTATCATGCAGCTGATAGTTCTTTCACTAAATGCCTAGCCAAATAAGTGCATTGATTTAAATGAACTGAGTTACATTAGAAAATCATTTGGCAAACACATTCTCAACTATTTACAAAAAAATCAATTTTTTCTGATATTATAAATGCTTTAATATAAGTGAAAGACCAAGAGCCAGCTACTGGATAAAAAAAATGGTTTGCAAACATTGTATGCTTGGAACTTGTAAAAGTTAAGAATTTTCTTACAAACTTAATATACAGAGTGGAACGATAAAATTGTCGCCGAAGAAAAGATGACATGATTCCATTTCCGTTTAATGAAAACCAGTTTTCTTTTTTTGTTACAGACCATTTTCTAGTTGGCCAGTTGTGTACAAATCCAAAGAGCGAAAGGAGCCTTCTATCATGTCTGAAAGTGACACAATGTTCAACGAGCGAGATTGGAAATGCACCACTGTACAACTCATGCTCTCTACCGATCCAAGTTATGACAACAGAACCATTGACAGCACCCTCAAAATTCAAATCTGGATTGCCACAAATAACAGGGACGTACCTAGGGTGATGAAAACAAAGTTTCCGACTACAGTTATGGTCTTTGGTGTGGTTTCAAGTGAGGGCCACATCATACCACCTATTTTCTTCGAAGTCGGCTTGAAAGTCAACACCAAAGTGTACCTGGATGTGCTGACGAGTATGGTGATCCCCTGGTGCAATCAGGTGGCTGGTGGCAGACTCTGGGTGTGGCAGCAGGACTCAGAGCCGGCATACGAGTCCAAAGAGACCCAGGCTTGGCTGCAGAAGGAGTGCTACGACTTTGCACCCTTCTCTCACTGGCCCCCCTCCTCCCCCGACCTGAACCTACTGGACTACTTCGTTTGGTCATACGTCGAGAACATCACCAACATGACCTCCCACAACACCAAAGCCAGCCTGATTGCCACCATCCGCCAAGTATTCGCCGAGCTCCCGTTGGTACTTGTGGAAAAGGCATGCTCCCAGTTCTGGATCTATATCGAGGTGGTGATTGAGGCTGAAGGCGGCTACATTGAATAGATGTCAGCTCTACTACATAATCAAGTTACCTGAATTGATTTTTTCAATAAAAGTTTTAAAATAAAGCTGTAGTGTTGTTTTCTTTAGGACAACAATGTATATGAAGGGTCAGAAGTAATAGGACAATTGATAATACTGCACAATGAAAATCAGTGTTGTTTTATCTATAATAAATGTTTACTTGCTACTGTTATTAACAGCCCCGTTACTTCTGCTACACTTTGTATATACATGTCTACATATACAGATACATATGAATGCCTATAGATAATGCATAAATATGTCTAGGAATGTGTGTATGTAGTATAATATGAGTAACATGATAATTATTAGTAAAGAAAATGGAATTGATAAGCTAAATTCAAATTCCAGCCATTTCTAAATTTTTGTTCTCTTTGCACTACTTCTCAAATAGTTAATTGTGAAATAGCTTACTGGTTGAATTCATTTTGATCTAGCACTTAAAGTCTTCTGCTTTAAGCCTTGTCCATCTTAAATTTGTTATACTAAAACTTATTGAATTACACATAAGCTGTCATATAGCTGCCAGTTCTTTCTCTAAATGCCTGATTGATTAAGTGCATTGATTTAAATGAAGAGGCACACTTAAAAATCATGCAAGAGACACATTCTTTACTTACGACCAATCAATTTTTTCTGATACTGTAAATACTTTTAATACATGTGAAAGGTATTGAATTGAAAAGGTTCTATACTTAGAATCTTTATATCTTTCTTTAATGTTTGGGAACTTTCTTACTAACCTAAAAGATTACAGGTAATAGATTCATCATGATTCCTGAAAAGGTTTATATCTATTAGTGCAAGTACAATACCAAGTTTTTGGTATTTGTTAATCTAATAACAGACAAATAATTTTAACTGACTAATTAAATCAACTAAATCCTGAATCAATAACACATCTCTTATACAGCTTTCCATTACCACTTTATTATACTTAATATCTTTATATATCTTCCTTGGTTTTTCTAAGACTTATTTGCTTCTCAGAATTGGTTTTCAATTGGAAACTAGGTCACATTTCAGGGATGGGGGAGAACACATAAAATAAATGAGATATTGTGGAGCTACAGAAGTAGCTGCAATTTACAAGTATTTCAAAATAAAGATAAACAGTAAAAAATTAAAAAAATGATTTCTTATAATGGCTACCAAGGAACCACAGTGGTAAATTATGTTAGAAGAGGCCATCATAAAAAAGAGTAAAAATTACCAGTCTATACAGAGGTGTAATATTTTCTCCATTATAAAAAGTTGATTAATCAATATCATAAATGTCATAGAAACAATACAGACACAGTCTAGATTTTTAACCAGTTCAATCTCCTCATAAATTGATTGTAATTAATCTTAACATCAACACTTTCAGAAGCTATAGCAAGAATTATATATATATATATGAGAAAAGTAAGCTAAAAGTCTAACATGACTGAAAGAACACCAATAAAATCAGTGTTGGCCACATAAATTAATTTACTGATCATGAAAATTTTCAAGTGCTCACTTGTGATTTTATACAGACAAAAAGCTGCTGAATTATTACCTGCCTAGAATTTGGCCTCTGAAGTCATCAAAGAAGCCATCAATGCCACAACAACCTATGATAAATACATAGAAATTGAATGTTATCATTTCAATGGATTATCATGATTGATTGATGAAATTGATTAACATGTATGTATAAATTGATAAATTTCAAAGAATCTAAAATATGTGAACAAGTATTTAGTGATTACTAGATGACCTATCAACCTATTGAGTTTCCATTGTAACAGAAGTCAAGGTAGGAAAGAGTGGGAGATTCTAATTAGCATCTCCTAATTCCTATAATATTGACAATTTGAATAATTAAAAAATTATGTTCAACATGAATGTAAACCCTACAAAATTAACATTCACTTGTAAATTGGAGTGAAAATTATTTAATTCTCTAAGAGCATTTTAATAGTATTTCTCTAATAAAAATCTTATTATGATGGGTTACAGTTACATATGCAGTAACATAGTAAAGTCCATTTGTGATCTAATATGATTTTTTGCCAACTATATTAACAAATTAAAATGTTCAGTACTAAGTTACTGGCAACATCAGTCATAATTGTTAAAAAATGTATTTTATCCTTTCAGAAATAGACTCTTATTCTTTCTCTTCAGTGTGTGTGTGTGTGTGTGTGTATTTCTAAAATTACCTTCATTTCATTTATCCTTTTATTTTTGTCTTGTGGCCATTTTCACTCAGGACCCAATTGAGCAAAGAATCTCACTTTAGGTTTTTTGCTCATTTCCTCAGCTTTTCTGCACTTTTGCATAGCAACACAGAAGCAGCAGGAAATTAATATAGGCACAAACTCTTTTGGGAGAAGTTAAAGACAAAAGAAATACACACCAATGAATAACTGTGAGAATAATATCCTCTCTCTCTCCTACCAGCTGTAATGTTTCTCCTAACATCCTTAGTTACACTGAATAATCTGATACCAACAGAATTTCAATATTGGTATTTGTTGCTACTGTCAATTTAAGGAGGTGTACTTAGCATAATGGCTATCATCATAGAAAATTGAATTAGCAACCTGAATTCAAATCCAAGACAAGATTGTTTGCATTTCAATTTGTGCTAATGCCCTTTGGAAAGGCATGAATCCATCTGTTCTCCCTCTCTTCCAGATATAAGTAAATAGTAGGACAGACCAAGTTCTTTAGCCTCTCTTAGGCAACCAGTCTAGGAGAAGTAAAAATCTGAATTTAAACCAGCTTTATTACTCCATTTAAAAATTGACCTTGTATCACATTCTGCTAATGACAGAGGAGGGGGTGAATAAATACATACTGTCAATTCTTTTGACATTTATTATTTCTTGATTAATATCATAGCAGTGCTTATCATTACTAACATTAACTCTCAATTTTCTGTAAAGACTACCAGATGTTGATACCTACCAATATGAATTTTGAGAAAGGCAAATTAATAGGTTTTAGGTCATAATTTTTTTTAACTGACTTGGAATAATATTAGTTATCAAGTTTGTCTATATTATAAATTCCCTGAGAACAAAGTGTAGCACAGTGTGTCATAAAAAGTTGATAGTTATATTATCTATATTAAAATATTACCTCTGTCTCATAATGGTCACAAGATTTGCATATAAATGTTATATAGTTATTTATACGTTCATTCAGCATCACAACGACACCATAATTAAGACGCATGAAGGAAGGAAGACGCAAGAAGAATTAAGATGCAGGAGGGAAGACACAAGAAGACTTCTTTAGAAAAATATTCACCTCTCACTTTATTGCAAGGGTTCGAAAGGTTAGCATGTGAGAGGATGCTGGAGACCGAACATAAACTTCATATTTTGACCCCACTGTTATGACCATCACGTTGTGTCTTTCTTGTTCTCTTAGATGCTCAACCAGAGGTCTTGGGGTCCACTCCATCGGGGCTTTTCCGAGGGCCCCCTCGGTCGGGTGTGGTCTTCCCTACCACATCTGGTCTCTAGCTGTCTGGAATTCTACTGGCAACTGCATCGGGGGGTTTCCGAGTGCCCCCTTGGTTGGGTGTGGCCTTCCCTACCACATCTTGTCTCTAACCCTCTGGGAGTCTGCTGGCAACTGCATCGGGGGTTTTCCAAGAGCCCCCTTGGTCGGGTGTGGCCTTCCCTACCACATCTGGTCTCTACTGTCTGGAATTCGACTGGCAACTGCATCGGGACCCAAACTCAACTGAGTTAAATAATAACTCAACGCCCACACGATCGCCTACTGGATCTTTGAAATCGAATGTTTAATCGTCATCAAGCGGAAATAACTGTCATGCAGTTCAGAGGTTACTCTCTTCCGGTGCATGACTGTAATGGCACAATGGGACCTTCACCTTTTCCCATATCATAAGCCTTAATCCGCCCACGCGATCTCTTTCGATTACTGGCCGTTGGAATGTGTCACTTCCTTCCGGTGTATTACCTTGGAATAGTATTTTTGGGCCGGGTCGAAGGTCAAAATATAACATAAATTTCATATATCAAATGTAACAACTACAATAGAATAAAGATACTTTCAAGATACAATTTATTCATCATCATCCCAAAATTTCTTAACATGAAAGATATAGAAACTTGAAGTTTCAATCAAACTTTAAAAAAAAGAAAAAAGATTTTCTTACGGTATTTTTTTAAAATTACTTTCACAAATAATTTTTTTAAAAAGATACATCCTTTTAAATATAGCGAATGACTTAATTCACAATTTGCAATCAAATGAGAAAAAGATTTGTAAAAGATTGTAGATACAACTTAATTAATAAATCAAATGATAAACATAGTTCTGTCAGCAGAGTTTAGAATTCACCAGCTGTATCTCTGCAGTGGAGTAAGGCATCCCCACAAATATCATACTAAATGGCATAGAGTGGTGATGCTTCCTATCTGGAGCACTAGATAAGTACCCCTTCATTGCTATTACTCCCAGGTCCATTCTGACCTGAAGTGGTAGTACTTAAGGTTCCACCTATGAGTTAAATATACCTATGTGCAAATTATTAGTATTAGAAAGGAATACTTGAAACTATATAATTGTGCAAAGAAATGATTATCATCAAATAGCAATAGTTACTTGAAACAATATTATTGTGCATAAATTATTTGTATCAAATTTCAGCATTAGATAACCCATAAGAGGTTGATATGCTATTAAACAAATAAACTAGACCAAAGCAAAGAATATTTGTATTTTCTTCCTAAATTCATGTTAAATTACTATTGCTTTAATTATTACTAGACATCATTACAATACTTACTAGAATTATTATTGTTACTATTATACTTATTATTATGTCATGCAATATTGATTTTAAGTGAATAGTTTTTCATTACATGCAACAACATAAGAGGAAGTAAAATTGGGAAAAGCTTATATCTTTTAACTAATCAGAACTAATCATTCTACCTATTGGTTTGGAATGCAAAAAGAATGGTGTCAAAAGTTATTTTAGAAAGTAAGTTACCAGACATCTATACATATTCTCACACACATACATATATATATATATATATATATATATATATGGTTGCCCACAAGCATAGATAGTCCTCCTCTTATCTGTGGTGATATGCTTCAAGATACCCATCATTGGATGCCTAAAATTGAAGATAACATCAAATCCTATTTATATAATATGTTCTACGTGTACCTATGATAAAGCTTAATCTATGAATTAGATACAATAATAGATTACCAATAATAACTATAAAATAGAACTATTATAACAATATATTATAACAATTTCGGTAGCCTTGAGCTACCGAAACTATGTTATCACCCAGGTTGGCGGCTGATGAGGCTAGGGTATCGCACGTGCTTTCACACGTTGTATGATGAAAAAAAAAAAAAAAAAATACTCTAATAATAGTTATGTGATAGACAGAAGATCTGCTCTCACTAGAGCTTTTAGCAATATCAGCAGACAATTTTCTTTCCTTATTAAATTTTATAGTTTCTCTTTGACATAATCAAATTGCCAACATCACTACTCTTGCACTTTTCAAACCATTAAATAAAACTAATGAATTGTTTTTTTTTCTGAGTTTGACACTGAAAAAAAAGAAAAAAATGTGGAAGTTAAGTGGACCACTGTATATTTATCTAGGTTTCCCATTTTTAAATGTGAGGAGTAAATATACTTATTAAGAACAAAAATAGACAAAAGGCATTTTATTTTTTAGGAACAAATAAATATTCTTTTTCAATTATTTATCAGATAATGCTTTTTTCAGACATTATAGGTGAAATAATCCATCATTCAAATACAAAAGATGTAATACTTTCAAAGTTAATCTTTATTATAATATTTATTCTTAATTGTAAAATTGAATTAAATTGAAGACATTAAAGATAGCAGTTATTGGTGATCAAAGTGTGTATACAATTGTGAAAGACATCTTATGAGTAGATGTACTGTAATTTGTATAAGTCAACTTTGAGGTTAACTAATTTGTCAAGCATAAAATGTAACATAACAAAAATATGGCTACAGCATTTGTGAAAAAGAAAGAAGCGACATCTGTAGGCCTACAAATATATCATAGTCTAAATCTCTAATGCTAGGCAAGTACTTCAATTTGTATAATAGTTCCAAATTGTATATAATACTTCTTGTATGTTTTTATTTTTGTTGTCATGACATTTTTTGATAAAAAGAAAATCTTAGTTCACAACTTATATTATCCTATAGGATTATCCTATGTCACTCTCCAAAAATATACAATTGGTAGCAGCTATCCAACACCAAGATGAGGAATCTGACACAATATTATCATCAAAACAATTTTAAGCAATAACTACAGATTTTATATAACAACTATAATAGAGAAATAAAGACAGAGTTGTGGAAATTACTGGTATGATATTTTAAAACAATAAGACGTTTGACCGGAAGATTTCTATGATATTAAAGTTAAACATGAATACTCGGTGTAAAGGCAATACTTCAGAACTAATGATTACTATCCAACAGCCAGATGTTAACAAAGAGGAAATGATTACCACAACCAAAATCATTCTTAGATAAACTTTATAAAATATTAAAATCATAAAATGTAACAGTTAAATGAAAGTAGTGTTACCTTATTGAGAGAAGGCCAACTTATCCAATGAATATGTGCATAAACCTGAATTAATACCTTATAGAGATTAACTTGTATTTAGTAAAGAGAGAAACAATACCAAGAAAAGAATAGGTCAGCTAATCATACAGAGTTTACCTTCTATTTTTTTTTTTTTTTTGAGAATCTGGATTGTAGCAGAAACATTGATCTTGAAATTCTGTTAACCGATGATATGAATCAGGAGTTTGCTGCAAGAATGGAAACGAAATAAAATATCATAGATACAAGTTCAAGGGATGTAGGATAGAAAAAATCAACTACAGAAGTCCACTTAATAAGATAGTATGAGCTTTACAAAGTAATAAAATGTTTAACTTAGATACATATATATTTATGACATTAAAGTAATGCACAGGCAATGTTCATTTCTATCATGGTCAGTCATAAAATACATAGCAATATTTTAATTTTATACATTTTATGATTACTTCCCTTAATTTTGTCACTCTATTCTTTCAAAGAAGACAGAAATAGTAACCAACATTCAAAATTCATACAAATTTAATGATGGAAATTTTAAAGAAAATGTGCACTAATAATGTCATTTTCACAAAGTCTAACAAAGAGAATATATTCAGTTCTAAATTCAAATCTATACCAATCAATTTATATTGAAGATTCAGGGAGTTATTCATAATCTCAGATTTGAGCTAATAATCCAACTGACCATTTCTAAGTTCAACTCTAAGGAAATTGTGCCAAGAGTTAGATAGCTAATCTCAGGGTCAAATTTGAGAACTTCTTGTAACATTAATATTCAGATAACCATTTCTAAGCTTAAACTTCAAATATACCACAAAGTAGATAAAGCAGCCATGATTAAATGTTACAGAAAAAAAATCAGTCAATAGAACAGCAGATATCATTAGTAATTTAGTAAGACAACTATAATACAATTTTTTAACAGTCAATGTGATATGACCCACCAGTGTATAATACAATATTTTTTGCTAGTGTGAACTGACCCACCAGTAAGTCAGATACTGAAAATATAGCACACCACCAGTAGATTGTATCATATTGAATGTGTTAAGTTATTTTTATTATAATTTCAGAAATGTGAAATTGTGTCTTATTTATATAGTTATAAATCAATAAAACCATTAGACTAAAATGCAGGTCACTCGAAAAGTTTTTTTTCTAATAATTCACATCATAAAAATGATTTGGAAGACTCATCTATACTAAAGGAATCATTATACCTATGAATAATACACAAGACATTTATTAGTGCAAAAATAAGCATATGATATATACGTATGTGTATGTTGTGTGCATACATACCTAGTTTATTTTATTTTTAAAACCATTAATCACTTATGGCATTACAATTATTATAATCTTCTTAAAAATATTCACAAGTTAGAAAACCACATACTCTAGCAGACTATTCCACAGACCTACAGTTCTATTAATAAAGATGTTAATTTAAATCTGTTTACTTCTACTGTATGTTCATGACCTCTTAGACCACTGTACCTCCTCCTACAAAAGAATACATATATGGTCAAATAATTCAAACCACATAATTTTAAACATTTTTAATTTCTAATGTTCTTAAGCCTAATTCTTTCAACTGGTTTTCATAATTCATATTCTATAAATCAGGTACTAACTTGTTTGTTTGTTTGGGTTTTATGGCATATCAACCTTTATAGGTTATTTAATGCCAAATCCATTTTTTATACAAAAAACAGTTCTATTTCAAACAATTCAGTTTAGCATAAGTACACAGTTTATTTGTCAAAAACATTTCTATTTCAAGTTATTTAGTTTAGTCAAACAGTTCTAATTTAAACAATACAGTTTAGTATAAGTATAGTTTTTGTTTACACACAATTAAATGTCAAAACAGTTTTATTTCGAACAATTCAGTTTAACATAAATACACAGTTCACATGTAAAAACAGTTCTATTTCAAGTAATTCAGTTTAGTATGAATAAGATGTTTAAATATCAAAACAGTATTATTTCAAATAATTTAGTTTAACATAAATATGCAGATTAGTTCTATTTTAACCTACAGATAGGGCCCTATTAGGTGCTACCACTTGGGCCCAGAGTGGACCTGGAAGCGATGGCAATGAAAGGGTGCTTCTCATTCCCCAAAGCCCCAGCATCACTGGAACCTCACCATCAAATTGTTTAGTGTCATATCAGGACATTCGTTGGGTGGGGGTTTTACTCCTCTGCAGAGGTGTAGCCAGTGTATTCTACAGCCCCAGACAACTGGGCAATACACAGAGTTAAATGTCAAAACAGTTTTATTTCAGATAATTCACTTTAGACTGGGCAATAACTTGATTGTGTGTCTCTGAATGTTTTTATTTTTTTCTAAGTGATCATCTTTGTACACAATACTCAAGATACAGACAGACACACAATCAGACAATATTAAGAATGAACCCTTGTAATTATATATGAAAATGTCTGTTTTTATCATTTCTAATATACTGTTAGACCTGGCAGTAGCTTTGGTGATAAGTTAGGAATACAGATTTTATAGATCTTATGCTTCATCAAAATCAGGAATTCAAGTATAAGTTGTAGGTATAGCCCTTCACACTACTTTCTACCACAAAAATCAATAGTTAAATATGATTTTGTGTCTTGTTTGCCTTCCATACTCCTTGCCTGAGTAGAGGCAGGTCAGAAAAGAAAAAATTCATGATAATTAAACTAAATTGGCCATCCTGGTCCAGAAATGCACTTTACCTGTCAGAAATTTCTCTTCTTCTTTTGTAGTTGCTCAGATCTTTGGTTATTTGATTTGACAGAAACTCATTTGAGTATATTCAAGAACAGGAAATTCATCTCTCTCCACTCTTTTTCACACCCCACTTTTTTTTAAAATAACTATTTTCTCCTCCACTTTCTCTCTCACATGCATTTAATTACAAGGTTATCCATGCAACTCTCAATTAAAATCCTACCCCCTTCCCTTCATTAAAATTTCACATTCCAACAACAATTGCTAATCTTGCTCAATTGTTTCCAGTCCTGCTTTTCATGGTGATAGCTTAGTGGATAACATAGTAGAACAACCAGGTGGAATATGGATTAAGTACTTGGGAAGAAAAATGTAAGGCAGGTAATGTATGGGGGGGCAGGGGGTCCTTAACTACTGATATCAAGTTGGAAAAACACAAATGTAACCTGTTTAAACACAAGTCAGTAACAAAAGAAATATCTTAACAATACAATTTTAATATCTATTGTATTAAGCTATTTCTGACACAAATCTATATTTTTCCTATACCTGATCATTTCAAACTAGCTGAAGTACTAAATGGAGTTAGAATTCAAGACATAGATCAGTTATTTTACAATCTTTATTGACAGTCAAAAATCTACACTGTATGGTTATAAGTGATAATTGTTACTATAAAAGATGAATTCACATGACAAAAAATGAAATTGAGTAAATATTTATATTTTTCAAGTTAATACTGTTCAGTGAAAATTTTCACAAAAGTTTGTAAAGAAATATCATATATGTGAGTGGTACTTAAGAGATATATTGATTTAAACATCAATGTTTTACTTTTTATCGAGATTATTCATCTTAAATCAGTATAAAAGTAAAAAAGTAAAGTTGGCAACCATAGTCAAGGGCAACCCAAAGGCTCTCATTTCAATAGCTACTACACTAAGGTGTAAGGGAGGGCACTACTCCATTCCTGGATTGCTCCACTTTACTCTTGATCCTTACCTTATAATGCTAAGTGTTAAACAAAGTGGCATCAAGTACCATTTTTTAAGTGTGTTGACCTGGGATTGAACCCCGGTCTCCCGGACCATTGGCGAACACTCAACTCATTAGGCTAATGGCCTGGTCTCCAAATTAAAAAGCAATATATAAACCTAATTAGTAATATTTAATGAAATACAAATAATTATTTTAGTAAGACAATTCCTTAATTTCTTCATTTTTTTTCTTTTGAAGTTTAAATTCTATATGATTAGTTATATCTTGCAGGAAATGGCATTTTACTGATTGTTGTTAGAGGCTTCTTCTCAATGAATACTCTCTTTCACTATGGTGAATAAAATTTTTTTAATGTTAGAACCAATAAGTATGGATACAAAATTTGGTAGCTGTACATCTAAATCCTAGATCTGTAACCAACCAAGGCTAGAGAGCCTAATCTACCATGCTATTTTACCCAAAACTAGAAGAAGAGATGGAATCATACCTTTTCCATGGCCATTAGAGCAAATTGAAACTGTTTCAGCATATATTTGAAGTTGGCTAGCCAATTCTGTTATTTTCTGTGTTATTGACCTAGTGGTAGAGTGTTTGCCAATGACTCAGGGAAACTGGGGTTCAATCTCAGGTCGAGTCATACCAAGGACTCAAAAAATGGTACTTGATACCTCCTTGCTTAACACTCAGCATTATAAGGTATGTTTCAAGGGTAAAGTGAAGCAATCGAAGGAATGGAGTAGTGCCTTCCCTTACACTTCGGATAGCCTTCGACTAAGGTTGCCTACTTTACTTACTATATATTCTATCTTGTCTGTAATAACAGCCATTTTCTATATGATCAAATATATTATTAAAAATCTATCAATAGTTGTTCTGTAGCAGCATTCTTGTGTAATTGCCATCTAGTTTCTTCTCCAGCCGTTTTGTTAGCGTCCATGTAGTGCATCCATATAGCAGTATCGATGTGACCGCTGCCTGGAAGAAACTGCGTTTCATTTTATCGGTTAGGTCTGATTTCCATATAATCGATAGCCTATTGATAGCTGTCCATGCTTTCGTTAACCTCGTTTCGATGTCCTTTTCGGTTGATTCGACGCTGCTTCCTAGGTACGTGAATTTGTCTACTAGTTTAAGTGGGGTTCCTTCTAGAGTGGAGATGTCCCCCGTTTGGTTATAGCACATATATTCCGTTTTGTGTGCATTAACATGGAGGCCTATGCTTGCTGCTGCTCGTTCCAAACTATGCAGAAGTGTTTCGGCTTGGTCAGGTGTATTTGCCAGTATCGCTATGTCATCGGCGTAGTCGGCGTCGGTAATTGTTGTTGCGGGGTATCTTCTGCTTCTTCTCTTCGTCAGTTCGAAGCCATTCTCGTTGATTTTGTCAATCGATGTTCTAAGTACGTAGTCTAGACAAATGATAAAGAGGTACGGGGCCAGCGTGTCCCCTTGTAGTACTCCTGCTACAATGTCAAAGTATTCTGTGTCTCCATCCGGTGATCGTACTTTTACTTTAGTGTTTCTATAGAGAATCGTTATTGCCGCTACGGTTTCTTTAGGTATGCCGTACGCTAGTAGGATTTGTTCCATCTTTCCTCTGTGAATGGAGTCGAAAGCCTTGGTAAAGTCGACAAATATTAATGTCGCTTGTAGGTTCTTTGCCCGTACACCTTCAAGGATTCTGCGGATGGTTAATATTTGTGAGGTCGTAGATCTATTTCTTCGGAAGCCATTTTGGTTTTTTCTAAGTATGTTGTCGATTTTGGGTTCTATTCGGTTTCGTAGTAGGGCATTGTAGATTTTGGCAGCTATGGATGTAAGTGTTATGCCTCGGTAGTTTTTGGCTAATCCGAGGTCCCCCTTTTTAAGGGAAGGGGAGTATGCATCCCTTCATCCATCTATCTATCGGATTTTGATTGTATACTGTGTTGCAGTGTCGGAGCAGTATGTCGTCGAATTGTCTGGTCTTCCATACTTCCGGGGGAATTTCGTCCAGCCCTGCAGCTTTCCTATTTTTAATTTTTCTGAGAACCGAGTCGAGTTCTTCTTGTGTGAACGGTCCAAGTTTAATGTCTAATTGTTTGCTAATTATTCTGGTGATTGGTTCATGCGTTATTTTTGGTGGGTTTCCAAGTAAGTTTTCGAAGTGCTGTTTCCACAGTTTTATTCTTTTTTGTTGGTTTGCTGCTTTAAGTTTTGCTTTGGCTGTGTTCTTTCTTCTGCTCACTTCGTTTATTGTTTGCCAGGCTATTCTAGATTGTCTATCTTCCACCGAGTCTCTAATCTTATCTATCTGATTTTGAATGTATTCTGTCTGTTCCTTTATATATATGCCTGCTAATTGATATTGTGCCGTTTTTAGTTTTAAGGCATTTGTGTTTGTTGGGTTTTTTCGATAGTTTTTGGAGGCTGTTTTCACTAGTGCACGTTTTTCTCTCACCGCTAAAGTTTCCCATGGGACTCTATTCAAGTTAGACGAACCAGACATGCAGGACACTGCTGGAGAAGCAGAGATGAACTCATAAGAGATGTACTCTTATGGATCCCCACACATGGCCGCGCAGAAGCAGGACGACCAGCTCGAACGTACATTCAGCAGCTATGAGGATACAGGTTGTTGTCCTGAAGACCTACCTAGGGCGATGAACGATAGGGAGGAGTGGCGAGAGAGGGTCAGGGATATCCGTGCTGCCAGCACGATATGATGAATGGAGTGGAGAGTCCCTATGGTGTAACGGCAAACATGCTGGAGTGTGACATTGTAATAAGTGAGTTTGAACCCATGTCACACTATTATATTCACTTTCAGATTAATACCTGTGGGAAAGGTATGAACCCCCTTATTTCCCTCCCAGCTATGGGTTAAATAGTACTACAACTGTTTTTCTGAAAGGATGGCTTTGGTATTAAATGACCCATAAAGGTTGATATGCCATTAAACAAAGAAACTGAAACTGTACTAATGTAAATGTATTTGAATTGTAATTGGAATCTTCATATTTCCCAAAACACTTATTCTCTGAATTACTATTTCAATTTTTGTTTTTAATTTTTTAATTCATACCAAAATAAAATCAATGATTTTTTTTCATGAAATTGGAAAAATTGATCTCTTTACCTCCACCCCCCCTCTTTCCCCGCTACCTCAAGCTAACTATTGCTTTTATCTATCAAGATGAAAATTAGAATAATGAGTCTTTGGTTGTGAATTTTACATATTGTAAAATTACAGAGTAGGAAGTGAAGGTGATCTTTTTTATAGATATTTTAATTAGAAACTGAAAAACACTCCTAATGAATGGAGGGTTTTCCCTTCGCATAAGAAAAAAGTAAGCAGAAACTGTAACAGTTGATGAATATCATAGTTGTAATTCAAAGGCTCTGTAATCAGTAATGTTATAGAGAGATATATATACAGAGAGAGAGAGAACACATAAGTTTCAGAAAGTATTTTTATCTTTGTAAAATATCCTGCCAAATCCAATCAGACACAAGTAAACTTTACAATATACAGTATATCTTACTATCATAATAACTACCAATACAACTAAGAATATATGCAAAATATAGCAGCACTATAATCTCATAAAGAAAAAATGCTATGTAAAAATCAAAAACTAATCAAATATAAACACTCTGAAATATACTAGTGAATAATTTTCCAGTTTTCCTTCAGTACAAATTATAACTAATTAGACCACAGTCTTCCAAGGAAAAAATAATCATTTGTTAGTATAATTACTAATGCTTTTTATCTTTTTTTCCACTTTTATAGTTTAAATTATATTTGCATTTGATTTCAGTGTTTGGAAAAACTGCGGATATAGTTTACAGTATTTCAAAAGGTATATTAACAGGATGAAAGTAAATGATAGAAATAAAAGGAAGAATGAATAACAGAATTTTAAAAAATATACAAAAATGGAAGTCTAAGCTTATTACATACAAACTGGGGGCAACATTTCAATAAAAAGTAATCAAGACTTAATGGTTATTAAGTAAATTCTAACATATTTAAAGAAAGATTTTAAAAAACTTCTAACATTCCTAATACCAAATTTGTATCCAGTTTTTTCTTAAAGCAAAAAAGAGAAAACAGGTTCACTTAAACTTTAGAACCCAAGTGGCTGGTATTTGTGCCAGAGCCAGCCTCAAGAGTGGTAGAGAAATATTTTTTTGAAGGGCTTCATGTTCACAACTAAGGTCTATAGAATAATAGAGATTTAAATAAAATTTACTATATACTTAATATATTAATTGTAGAATGGAAAGAAATCAAAACATTTGCTTAAAGAATATATATAAGATAATGGACCGAATGGATCAAAACACATTTTCATATAAGCTTAAAAGGAAACAAAATTATTTTGAAATAAATTAATAAACTATTCATTCTAGTGACTGAAATGATTTCTGTTGTGTACTTAATAAAAATAAAATAAAATACTCCACAGAGCTCCAATTGTGATAAAGTGGCCCAGTTTGGGCTTAAAGTCAACCCTATTAAAAACTTTAAAATAAAAAATGTCACTCAAAAAAGATTTTACAATAAATTTGCTGGCAAAGATTTTTTTTTAAAAGTCTTCCTGCCAATAACAATTTTAAAAATCTTATACATATTCACAAACAGAAATTGCTATTTATATACTTTAAGAAATAAATTATTTAAATCAAATTCATCAAATAGAGCAAGGCATTAGCTTCTACATGAATGCAAATAAAACAGAGTTTTTGTGTTTTAAACAAAAAGGAGCCATCTCCACTCTAAAATTAGGAGACTAGTTCACATACCTCAGCAGCAACTTCTCATCTACTGAAAGTGATGACAACGTATGCTTAACAAAGGTATGGAATACTATCGACAGGTTATCAATCATATAGAAATCTGATTTATCTGATAAAATAAAACAGGATTTCTTCCAAGCCATAGCTGTGTTCATACTACAATATGGATGCACCACTATACAGCCATCTACCTCTCATCTCACAAACCATTCAAATAAGACATGCTGGGTACTACTGGAGAAGCAAAGACAAACTCATAAATGACATTTTCTTGTGGACTCCTACACATAAACACCCAGTGTTGGCTGACCAGCAAAAACTTATACATAGTGAGAGAGAGAATCAGAGAACTCCATACTTTCACTGTAACATAATGATGATGATAATATTAAATCTCAGAGTCTATTTGTATCTGAATTATTGGGAAAATGGGACATTTTAATGTAAACTTTTTTATAATAAGTTATCTCAAAATTTGCCTGGCGATGAAAGTGAACTTGGTTTTGAGTCAATTCAGTTACCTAGAACTGAGTTATGAGTACTTTTTGGATATCCCAACTTGGAAAACTTTCCAATTTTATACACACCACTTCTTGTCTTTTGACCTTTTCAAAGTCAAATTTATAGATATATATATAAGTCCTCAGGGAATTTAATTTATTACAAGGTTTTGAAATTCTTGAAAAATCTGCTCTGAATTATAAAAAGAATTTTTTTTTTTAATTTGGAAAGCTTTGAATTGTTTTTTGATTAAAATATACTATATAGACTATTGCGGCTGAAAAATATATTTGTTGAAAATTAATTTGTAAAAGATTTTCTCCATTTTTGTTTTTATTTTAAAAATAAAAAAGCAATTTTAGAAGAAATATTTTATAGAATACATTTCTTACTATACTGTAATATATGATGTTATTCCTCACACTGGTTAATATAGAGCCCTTCTAGTAAATTTATGACAATTGATAGCAAAACTGAGTTTGTGCTTTTAAAATGCAAAATACTAGCACTTAACTCAAAATTTCCTGGTTACAAGCTATTAAAACAAAAACACAGACAAAATTTTCATATAGTTTCTTTTTTGAACATTCAATTGCTAATTGAGTGTACAGGTAACAATACACACTTAAGTAGAACTTTAATTAAATTTGTTGTAAATGTAAAGGCACTTTAAAAATATTAAGAATATTTATATTTTTAAACAAACAGAATGGAAATAACTCTAAAAGACATGTTTGTAGATATAATTAATATTTGATTGAAACAAAAAGAAAAGAGTTTAATTTTATTAATAATTTAATGCTTATTATATCATCCTCAGAATAATATCAGATAAAATTGATTAAACCTACAACTATATTTTTCAGTTACTTTGTTTTAAAATTACTCAGACAATTTTTTCCTGCTAAATTACTAACTTATAAATCATTTTATTTTGACATGTAAGAATAATTCACTAAATGATATTGAATCTTAAAGTTATAGATTATTCAGTTACAAGAGACTTTTATATGATAATTTTTATAAAAGTTTATATTTTGATTGTAGAATTAAGTTAATAGTCATCTATATATAAATGAAGTGTGAATTTTTTCAATTTGTTTGTTTCTTTTGTCTATCTTTAACTTCTAGGATGATACTGTAGTTTCAGTGTGCTCTGCTGAAGATCAAAGTAACACTCTTCAGCATTTTTTACTGAGGATCAAAGTGTAGTATTTGACCTATGAAAATCTAGCTAACTGTTTTCATTTGTATATTTCATATCTTGTAGTTATTAAAATAACCATGAGTTTTCCATGCATACATAAATAATCTCAATTTTAACAGGAATTATGCTAATTATGTAATAAATGTAAGAATGACTAATGGAGAGAAAAGCTCAGAGGTGGTAAGCCAGGAAAGAAAGAGGCGACAGTGTACATCAATCAACATTGCTTCCCATTAAGTCATTCAGCATTTAAGGTTAACCTTGGAAATTATGCAAACAATAAAAAATACAGGCCTCAAATAGAATTCACTTAATGATTACATATTTATGCATTCATTTCTAACACTCTAGTCATCTGACTTACCTGTGAATAAATAGAGCTATATCTATGCTATTAAATGATGTATTTAAATGTTTGTTTTGAGTAATGTGCTGTTATAGTTGGCATTCATAAGAAAATATTGTGCATAGAATATAAGACTAAACAGTGTAAGATAAACACTTCAATTCAATTCTTTCCTGAATTTATGAAGACAGGAGACAAAATTCTTGTTCATGAAACTTTAATTGTAAAACTAAGAAACAAAATGATACTTGTAGATAACTTCCTTTAGAAGTATAAAGAAAACTAAATTGTTTCTAGGAAAAGGGCTTATAACATGGTGCATAAAAAATTCTGATTGTAGGGAAAAACAAACTGATAATGAGAAGAAATAGTAATTATCCATATCCTCACAAGAGTGGATTTGACACCACAAGGTCAAGTTTAGTGCAGAGTCTATACACATATTAATATATGTGTATAGACAAAAACTGTCCAGACCTATCTGCATTTTCTTTTTTGGGATGCCCCAGGCATTAGATTTACCCTGCCTCATTAAGGGCAATGAGAAGTTATAGCCATCCTGGAATTGAACTTTGAAGTTTTGTGGTTCAGACCCGAAAGGCAAATAGTTGCTGCAAATCAGATATTAAATAAAAAAATGAATAAATAAATAATTTGTTCCATGTACATAAAATTGAACTAATTTTAGTACAATAAATGAATTGGCTGAAATGTCCGATTTGGCTCAAAAACAATGAGTAATCATAATTATTGCACAATACATAAATTTTTAAAAAAATATATAAATAAGTGATACTGAACAATAAATTAACTTAAACTGCAACAGGAAGACTATGACATTGCACAATATATTGTACAATTATATTACCTATGAGTCTTCACACCAGAAGCTGACATTCCTAATTTTAAAGTACAGATACCTAAAAAGAAAGAAAATGATAAAGTTGTATTTTCTTTAACCTAACATATCACTTCAAGCTTTGGGTCAGGTGGGAAAAGACTCAAAATGTTAAATTGCTGTTTTTTTTATTTTAAAATTTTCCTATGGATCAAATTGATCTGTTTAAAAATTTGTATTCAATAGAACTGTGTGCAAATAAAAAAAACTCTAGAAATATCTACACAAAAAATGTAAATATAAACAGACAATGAACACAATTCTCTAGGTATAAAATAACCCTAGATGAGTTGACATGCCATTCAAATCAATCAATCAATCATTTATTCTAAAATTGAGAGCATTAGTTTCCTCTTCAGACAAAGCTATAATAATCTGGCAACTTAATTGCATACAACTTGAACAGATATATAAAAGTGACAGAAGAAAGGTTAAAAAGTTTTGATTTTATAATATCTAAGTTTTTAAAATTGGGTTCTAAACCAATACCACAAATTGAGTTTTTAGTCAGAAAAAAGAAAAAGAATATACAACTTAGTCATTTTTTTCTTCTATATTTTAAAATAATAAATGCTAGCTTTTGATAGGAACTAATGAAAAAGACCCCTATTTGAATATCATAGAAGTGGTGATACTGATTTATACATAATAGAATTGATTTCAAGCTCTCAAACAAATAATGCAATCATTTAAAGTACCAAACATAATATTAATTCTATTGACTTCATAATAATTCAAAGATGAACAAAGTACACTACTCCCTTTTCATAATATTGATTGAAATATTGGACAAAAGTTCGGATTTCTTTGATATACTGATTTCTTTTTCAACACCAACCTTGAATAAGTAATCATATTGTACAATATATTGAGTTGTATCATTGATTATGTGTGGACACCCAATTTAATAATTTCCTAATGAGAAAGTATCATTGATTTATAAACAAAGAAACTAATTTTAGTGTAACAGGCAAATACTGTGGTTGGAACAGCAAAGGATATTTATCAAGAACTGATTGAACTCCTGGTATTAACATTAATATTTTAGATCTTCAAAAACCACTACTGCTTAATACTTTTAATCTATGGGTGTATTAAAAAAAGGATCAGTTAAATAATATACAGTTGAGCCTCTACATCTGCAGAATTTAGGAGTGAATATCTCTACCTCCACACTTCAACCTTAACTCTTAATTCTGTGGATCATATTCAACACAAAATAGTTAAACAATAACATTGTAATGAAACAGTGTTTTGTAGAAATTTAAAATTACAGTATTAACAATATAGGCTAACACAAAGGTGTTTGTTGATATTGTTGAGAGAGCTAGAGAGAAAGAGAGTAAGTGGGAGAGAAGTAATATAATATATGTACATTATGTGATGCAGTACATATATAATAGTAAATGATAAAATAGATTAATGATATGTATAGTTTATGCATTTATGATTTATCAAACCCTTTACTTTTCTTTATATTTTTGGCATAAAAATTTGCAATTTTCAACAATAGGCTGCAAAACTTTTTTTAAATTCTCATTAATTATTGATGGCAAACTCGTGAATAATCAAATCCATGAAAGTCAGGGTTCAAATGTATAACTTCAATTTGAACAAAGTCCATCTTGAAAGAATTCTAGATCATTGTTCTATTTCTAGGGAACATAGAAATACAGTGAAATTCAAAACTTTTAAAAGGATAGTACAATACAATATATTAAACTATGAAATATCTATAACAAGATCTTATATATCAGTTAATAGATAGTTGGTAACAATAATCTGATTACTTAAAAACAACTTGCATATTGTTGGTGTTATTTGACCAAATGAAATATAACAAAGAACTGCTACTTACCAGTTGTTAACCAAAGTAAATTAGTAACAATAATTCCTACTTTAAATTTTATTGAATGAATATTTTTGCCAAGGGTGACTATTCAAAATACAAGATTGAAAGTAAATTAAAAGAGAAAAAAACTACCTTCAAAGAACCCAAAACCTATACATTATGTAAAGTTTTCACATACCATAGAGCAAGGGATAATATACTAAACTGCTCATGAGTTTATTCCACACTTAGTTCTCCATTAATAAGGAGGCCTTGCAACAAATTTGGCTTTATTCAATAGATATAAATTCATTGATTACTTATTATAATTATGTGCAGACCAGCTTAACCTATTCCAAACCAATTACTTTCTCAGGTAAAATCCTCCTAAAATGATTGCCATCATCAATATCAATGGGCTCCCACATACAAAATTTCCAAACTTCTGATCAAGTTATTCATAAAAATGACCGAAGTTAAGTAGCAATGATCCTGCTCAGTATTTAGATGGGTGACTACTGTACTATTAGTCAATGGTTCTCAAAATAGAGAGGGCTCACCTCTAAGGAGGGCCTATAAAGATATCTCAGAAAAAGAATCAATAAGAGTGCCAAACACCAAAATAGTGAAGATTCTACTTTCATTTCCAACAATTTATTTTTGTGAAACTGAATTTTCAGCTCTAAAAAAATAAGTAGAACATTAGACTTAATGTAGAATGGGACAAGAAACTGGTATTGGCAGTCAGTGCAAACCCTTAAAAAAATTTTTAAAAACATCTCATAAACAAGCAAGCAAGATTTGAGTTAATGAAAATAAATATCTAATTACAATATGATTTCTGAATATCCAAGTCAGGTATGGGGCCTAGGTTTTGTCCAAAGTTAAGGTGAGTACCAACAAAAATGTCTGAGAATCAAAACCATAAGCAATCCAAGGTCTACATGCCAGACTCAAAGCAAAGCTTAGTAAGTTATATGTACAGTTCCTGATAAATCAAAATTGTCATCATGCAATACATATAATTTTCTGAGCACAAAAAGTTTAGAAACTATCTGATCATTTTCCATATAAACTGGTAAATTTATTAAATTTTTTCCGAGTAATTTAGGACTGAAGAGAACAAGAAAAAGTGGATTCATTTTAGTTTTCTCAGAAGTTTCTTGCATCTGACCTTCATCAAAGGAGAGTCATCAGAAAAAGTTTGGCAGTCAGAATTCAATTAAATGGACAAAGAAATTTCTGTTGAACCAGCAGAACTGAAGAACAATGCATTATGTTGTCAAAGACTACAAATCATCAAGGAATCATAGTTGCAAGCAAAAGAACTAACAACAAAAAATATTACATTGTTAAAAACAACTAAAATGCTATTAAGCAAAAAAATAAAATAAAAATGGAAAAAAATAGTTTTTAGGATTTGATTAATGTAGTAAAATTGTTTGACTCACCTACCAAATAAAAGTGGATAAGATAAAACAGAGAAAGAAACACAATTTCTCCCTTTCATATTTATAACCCAACCTCAGTCTTCAGGGTTTGGGCAGATAAAAAAATTCAGTTCTTATACAAAGAAACAACTAAATATAAAAATGTTTCATTTAAGAGCCTCTTAACAATCCTTTAAGAACTTATTGGAAAGTCAATAGAAGTAAATTTTGATAACAGATTAAAAATTGTTTTTCCAGTTTTATCTCATTAATAAGTAACTTTAGCTGTATCTAATATCAAGAATCTTAGGTAAAGAAAATATCTTTCTAAGTGACCATTACCAACTAATGGTCTGTACATGTATATGGCCATACTGAGGTTAACTTATGAAAACCAAAATAAAAAAAAACATAGCAAGTTTATGATATATCATTAGCATTCAAGAACTTCAAAGACACATGAAATGGTCTTTGAAATGCTGTTGAAAAAATAAAGCATCTATTTTATAATTGTATAATATACTTATACATAAAAGACAATATAATACATACACGTGTGTGAGAGAAGGGTGGGGGCTATAATTTAGCAACAATCTTTCTTGTAAATAAGTTTTACTAAAGACTACAGACAAAGTTTGTAATAATATTTCTTACTGATTTTCTCTCATCCTTAAACAAGATTATGAATTCTTAGTTCAAGTTTGTATAGAAATTGAAAATAAAATCCTTTTATAGAACTTTCAATTATCATTGGTCTTTTTCAAAGGTAAAGTTGAGATGTTATTGCTTTTGAATCAATATATATGTCACACATGGTTTCATTACAGGGTAATGATGTTACTGGTGTTATAGTAACACAAATCATTATTTGAATAAACAGAAGAATGAAAGCAAGCACAAGAAAAAGAAAGTAAAAAGATTATTTCCTTCTTATGCTTTATTGAAAGGAAAGAAATTGAAGAAGAAGGAAAAGATGAAAAAGAAAGAAAGAATAGAAATGACAGAGTGCAAATCCATATATAAATAATCCCATCATTTAAGATAGGAACTGTGCTAATAATGAATATAATACAGGAGACAGTTATTCAGTTTTAACTTAATATCTGCAATAATTCTACAACCAACAAGTTGTAAATAGATAAAATGAATGAGAAAATCTATTATAGAATGTGTCCAATTAATGATTTCAAGAAGAAACAAAACACATTTAGAAATACTAAGTTTGGCTATTATCAAGCCTTAAAAGGCTTGACTTTAGTCACTCAATTTTATAGTTGAAATTAACAATATGTTTTTGTAAGGTATATGAAAAAGTGAAAATAACTTCAGATTCTAAGCCAAACCCTGTAAGATCTTAAAATCTTTAACTTCAAAGGGATTAGTATGTCCTTCATAAGAAAAGTATTAAAAAATACTGGTATCTAAATGGAAACTACAAGTGTTAATAGCTGCACTGAGATAAAAATGCCAAGTACTTAATAAATCAATAAAACTTATTACAAAAACCATTTCCTCTACAATCACCAAAAGAGTAATGTATTCCAACCAGACACATAGTGAGATTCTTATCTGAAAATTTGAAATTGGTTTTTATCGTTATTCAATGATTTTTTGTATTATTACTAACTTAAAGGCCAACTTTGAGGGCTATTAACCTCTATGTTGAGTCAAATGCTATTCATAGATTTTATATCATAATTAATTGAAAATGAAAAATAAAATGAAGTACTCTATAATTAGCATTTAATAATTATTTCCCTTCAGATATTAGCATTATAAGGTATGGATCAAGGGTAAGTGGAGTAATCCAAGGAAAGAAGTAGTGCCCTCCCTTGCACCTCAGTGTTGTAGCAACAGAAAAAGGAGCCTTCAGGTCATCTTTAACTATGGTTGGCCAACTAACATATTAAACAAAATAACCTAATGTTAACAAAACACGATTGGAGAGTATATTTTGAGATCACAATCCTGGAAGAACAGAGGTTAAAGAAAATAATTCCTATTTCCTATATACAAAAGGAAATAAGTTAACAGACTCAACATAAAATAGAGATTGGGTATAGCATAATTAGTATTTTATGATCAAATTAACAATGCGAGTGAACTAGGAAAAACTTTTCAAATCCACATACAATAATTAAGGGGAAAGACACAAGTAGTTAACAATACTCATAACAGTTGAGATATAGAGGTGTATTTAGTCATAATTACAGAGGCAGCTTTTGAATGTAAGTAATAATAACAAAAGAAAGTAATCAGGCATATTACTTGATAATCAAGTGTAAAATTAAGCATTTTTAACCTATTCGTCTCAGTCACCCTTTACTGAGAATAACTGCTAGCTGATTATTTACTGCTTGTATGGTAATTTTTCTTTTAATTTAGAGATGTTCACATTTTTTAGCAAGTGGATTAAGGACCATGTTAGTCTTAGTTTGCTGTTGGTAGTGAAAAAAAAAAAATAAAGTGAAAAGTCTTAAAAAGTCATCAAATGATAACAAAAGATTTTGGCTCATATATCTTAATCCCCAGTCATCAAGGGACTGTCCTTCCAGATTGCATCTACCCATTGTACTTAATAGGGTAGGGGCAATCCCTAATGAATCCCAAAGGGAAATACTACAGCAACTGAGCAATTTTTGTCTCAACCCAGAGATACTAATAATTTAAAAGCTTAAAATAGTAACTATTTACAGCCTTAATGGGATAGCTTTAAATAGTAGAGTGGTTGAACAAATACAAAGATGTTTTTGTCATGAAGAAAATTTTGAATATGTTTTGTGCTCAATTTTATGTGAATTTTGTAAACTCACATACAGGATAACTGAGGATTAAGAGGCTAAGGATCCAAAATAAAAATAGGAGAATGTCACAGATTGCATACCTTCTATCTAAATTAAAAATTACTAAGGTGAGTCAAAAGTTTTGCAATATTTTGGTACATGCTAGTTTATGGCATGTATATCATATGACGAAAGCAGTTTAAGACGTGAAAGGTACCAGTATTGCTTCACTGTGTTTGTGATTTGAAAGATATATAAATGAACATGCAACATAATCGAATTTGGAAACTTATGTTTTACCAGTTTGAACTAGGTCATAACACCATGGAAGCAACAAAAAACATTTGTTGTACAAAACGTCAAGGCATAGTTGATTACAATACAAAAACTAGAGGGCTCAAAAAGTTTTGTTCAGATTGCAAGATCTTCAATGATCAGGTAAAGTCAGGTAGGCCTAAATCTGAAGATTCCAAGGTCGTGCTCCAAGCCATAAAATCAAATCTGGCAAGTAGCATTCAGAGAGTATCAGACAAGCTTGGCATCTCACAGCCTAGTGTAGTTTGTCACATTCAAAAACTTGGCAAAAATATCCAGAACTGCCAAATTGTGCTTCACATTATCAAAGTATTGCAAAACCTTTGACTCATCCTAGTATTTTGAAGATAAATATGATACTGTTATTGTCATTTTTGGTTTAGTGTTGATGAAAATTTTTAGTTTCAAGTTTCCAACATTGTTACCAAAACTACAAGATGATTTGCAATATAAAAATGTAAGTAGGTTTTAAAACAGTACTTGTATTGGTTCTGGTATTAGAGATATAATAATAAAGAAAATAATTGTTATTGATGTTAAAGATAAACACATACTCTATCATATTATAGTCAGTACACGGAAGCCACTTATCAGAAGGAAACAGATTTGTTAGTGCAATGAAAGAGTTGAACAAATGAGAACATAACAGAAGAATTAGCAACGTAAATCATCTGTCTGCAGGAATAGGAGGAAAAAGAATGGAATGAGCAGAACAATGTAAACATTGTGGATGAAAGCATTAAATGTAAATTGGATGAAATCAAGTTGAATCTATTGGATCAATGGAGAAGGGCAAACAGTGGCGAATCAAAAGGGGAAGCAGTGAAGCCAATTTAATGAATAAAGACATTTAAAAGTCTATATAAACAGAAGACTTACAAACTTATTGACCATGTTTAAATTCTGTTTTTAATTCCTAATCTGAATCGTAAAGATGGAATAAAAGTTTAAATATTGAGGACTATTTCATTCTTATTATGCTAATCAATTTGATACCATGAAGTATATCATAACTTTCTTGAAGTATTTGACATATCTAAATATTTTGCTAAAGAATGTATACATCCTAAAACACTGTGCAAATGCAAATTCTAAGATAAGCATGTAAAAAGTATAAAATGAATCTTTTTTTTTTAATGTTTGAATATACCTAAAAATAATCATCCATTATCCTTATTCTAATAAGCATACAAAATATTTTACCTCAAATTCAGGTTTTATTTCTTGAAATTTATCCATCATTTGTCTCACTTTTTTATTTAATAGAAATTATGAATCATTCTCAAGTAATTATTGTATGCTAAGAAATATATTGGTTTGGTTTTATGGCATATCAACCATTGTAGGTTATTAGTGCCAAATCCATTTTTATACATATAGACAGTTCTATTTCAAACAATTCAGTTTAGCATAAGTACACAGTTTAGTTCTATTTGACTAAGAGATAGGACCCTATCAGGTGCTACCACTCTGGGCCAGAGTGAACCTGGGAGCAATGGCAATGAAGGGGTACCCAGTATTCCCCAAAGCTTCAGCATTACTGGAACCCCACTATCAGATTGTTTAGGGTCATAATCCGGACACTCATTGGAGTCGGGGGGGGGGGTCTTACTCCTCTGCAGAGCAGCAGTTGGTGCATTCTACAGATCCAGCTGACTAGGCAAGATAACTATATTTGTAGACATTGAATTTCTATAAATGAGCAATTGTTCATTTTATTAACATTTTATAAAAGTCTACTAGTTTACCTGCACTATCAAAAAATATAAGTAACTTATATTGTGCTGCATTTTCTTGTTTATATTCAGTACTTGTTTTTTTGGATTTTATGGCATATCAACTTTATAGGTTATTTAATGCCAAATCTGTTTTTATACAAGTAAACAGTTCTATTTAAAACAATTCAGTTTAGCATAGGTACACAGTTTAATTGTCAAAAACATTTCTATTTTAAGGCATTCAGTTTAGTCAAAAAGTTCTAATTCAAACAATTCAGTTTAGCTTAAGTAATCAGTGTAAATATCAAAACAGTTCTATTTCAAGTAATTTAGTTTAGCACAAGTACACAGTTGACTTCTATTTAACCCACAGATAGGGCCTTATCAGGTGCTCCCTCTCCATGCCAGAGTGGACCTGGGAGTGATGGCAATGAAGGGGTGCTCCACATTCCCCAAAGTTCCAGCATCACTTGAACCTCATCATCAGATTGTTTAGTGTCATATCTAGGACACTCGTTGTGGGGGAGGGGGTCTTACCCCTCTACAGAGGTGCAGTCAGTGTATTCTACAGCCACAGCCAACTGGGTAATATTCAGTACTTAGAGAATATTAAACTAAATGTAAAATTAAGTAAACATTACAACTGATTCTCAGATTAGTTTCCTTGCTATAAATGAAAACAAATACTTACTTCTCCAGCAGTGTCCTGCATATCTGGTTCATCTAATTTGGATAGTTTTTGTGATGAGTGGTAGGTGGCTTTACAGCTGTTTTTTTATGAGGTGTTGCCTCCAGGACTTGTTCAATATTGCTTGCAACATTCTTGTGTAATTGCCATCAAGCTTTTTTTCTATATATTTAGTTAGCGTCCATGTGGTGCATCCATATAGCAGTATTAACATGACCGCTGCTTGGAAAAAAAAACCACGTTTTATTTCATTAGCCAGGTTTGACTTCCATATGACTGATAGCCTATTGATAGCTGTCCATGCCTTTGCTAGTCGCATGTTGATGTCATTCTCGGTTGATGAGATGCTGCTTCCGAGGTAGATGAACTTGTCCACTAGTTTCAGAGGACCATCCTTTAGTGTGAAAATGCCGCCTTTTTGATTAAAGCTATATGTACTTGGTTTTGTTTGCATTGATATGGAGGCCCGTGGTGTAATGGTTATCGTCGTAGGAAATGGACACGGCGATACGAGTTCAAATCCTGGACGAGGTTGATTGCATTTCACATAGCACTAATACCCTTGGGAAAGGTATGAATCCAATTATTCTCCCTCCAGCTATGCGTAAATAGTAGGGCAGACTGGGTTCTTCAGCCTTGGTGAGGCAACCAGTCTAAGAGAAGAAAAATGCTGAATTCAAACCTGTTAAACTCCACTTAAAAATTGACCTTGTGTCATAACCTGCCAGAGCAGAGGGGTTGGTAAATATGGACATGGAGGCCTACACCACTTGCTGCTTGTTCCAGACTACATAGCAGGGATTCAGCTTAGGCAGGTGTATTTGCTAGAAGCACTATGTCATTGGCGTAGTCCATGTCTGTAAAAGTTTGTGCGGGGTATCTTCTGCTTCTTTCCTTTGCCAGCTTGAAACTGTTTTCTTTCATTAAATCTATAGACGTTCTAAGCCCATAGTCTAGGCAGATAATAAACAGGTTGTGACCATTAGATATATCACATTGTATTTTATATATTAAGTTGATTCTCTCGAACAGGGGATTTAAATGTTTATTGCATATCTGTATTAAATCTTTTGTCAGAAAGAATACAAGTCAGTTTATTAGCATTATATTCCTTATTCAACAATTGAATTCCATTTTTGAACTCAAATGAGAAAAATAATATTTTCTTTTAAACATAAGCAAATATTTTGTACACGTCAGTTTTTCAAATCTGAGTTGGAATTTTTTCTAATATTTGTTCTTAATTCATATACATACATACATACAACACACACACACACACACACACACATATATATATATATGAATATTCCTATTATCTACCAAATAAGCACATACAAAATCTTATTCTTATACATAAAAATATACAAGAATAGAGAGCATTGAATGTAGGTTAAAGTAAGCAATAATAAGACTGCAGAGTATAGAGCCTTTTTGCATCATTCTTTAAAGCCCAACTGCATTTATCCAACTAAATGCATGAACACACTTGATCATAAAGAAAAGTCGAAAAGCTAAACTAAACAATTGTTTGCTGTTTGTAGAAGAAAAAAGCACTAACTTTTGTGATTTACTTCAAACTGGGAGCATTCACTACTTGTCTTTAGAAGACAACAACCACTAAACTAATTTCATTTCTACAACCTACTTTGTGTATCTTTATAGATAAATAAAAAAAGAAGAAAAGGAAAGAAATTAAAATCAGATTAGTTCAACATGAACACAGATTTCAAACAGTTAAAAATAACATCAAGACTTCTCAAATCTAACAAATTTGCATACTTATCTGATTTTTCAACCACAAACATGAGCATAAAAAACAGAAAAAATTAAGTATAACTACTTTCACCATGCAGGGGGTGCTAAGTAAACCTCCACCTCCCCTCATAGTGCTATCTTATAATTGTTATTGACTAAGCTTTGCTTAATCTGGCACACAGGCTTAAGTTGCTTACAATATCTGCTGTTGCTCAGTGGTCACTCAATTAAGTACTAAGTAGGTCATGCTGAAAGCACCAATTTCTACTAGATCACTGAAGTTAAGCAGTGATGAGTCTGCTCAGTACTTGGGTGACCACTAAGAAACAGCAGGTGCTATAAGTAATCTGTATGATAGACTAAGCAAAACTTGGTAAATTCCAAAACTGAGCAGGCTCACTGCTGCTTATCTTCAGTAATCTGACAGGAAACAGTATATTCTAAGTGACTGGATCATTAATCCTGAAAAAAATTAAATAAATAAAAACTAAGTGTAGCTTAGATTTGGCACAAGACTATAAATATGGGACATCTAGTAAAAATCAAGTTTACTAATCAGTAGTCGATGATCTTTGAGACTAACTTGCTATTGGTTGGTTGTTTGGGTTTTATGGCATATCAAACTTTGTAGGTTATTTAATGCTAAATCCATTTTTTTATACAAATAATCAGTTCTATTTAAACAATTCAGTTTAGCATAAGTACACAGTTTAATTGTCAAAAACATTTCTATTTCAAGCTACTCAGTTTAGTCAAACAGTTCTAATTCAACCAATTCAGTTTAGTAAAGATTTTGTTTACAGACAGTTAAATGTCAAAACAGTTCTATATTAAGCAATTCAGTTTAGTGTAAGAAAAGTTTCAATGTCAAAAACAGTTCCATTTCAAGCAATTCAGTTTAGCATACAAAAACAGTTCCATTTCAAACAATTCAGTTTGGCATAATTTCACAGTTTAGTTCTATTTGACCCATACATAGGACCCTATCAGATGCTACCATTCCGGGCCACAGTGAACCAGAGAGTGATGGCAATGAAGAGATGCTCCACATTCCCCAAAGCTCCAGCATTACTGGAACCTCACCATCAGATTGTTTAGTGTCATATCTAGGGACACTCGTTGGGAGTGGGGGGTGGTCTTATCACTCTGCAGAGGTGCTGTCAGTGGGCAAACTAACTCGCTAACCATTATTTCACTGCTTCTAATTGATTGGAAGCAAAAGAAAAGGAATTAAGGACATAATCAATTTGTTTGCTAAATGAATATTTCATGTACCCAAACGGAATAAAGTCTACTTCTCTCTATTTCAGTATTTTAACTTTTAATTATCAGAAAAACTGAACATAAACATAAAGGTTCAAACTGTTTTCACAAGTAAATTTATGTGTATTCTTATGAGGAATCTTTCTCAGTGAATATTTTTTTAAATTAAAGGAATGTTTAAATTTCTGAGATAAGGAGTAATCATTAGTATACACTGATTTATTCCAACTAGTCAGGTTATCTTAGTTGTTATACTCATAAAATTTCAGCATTTGTGCCCTTTGGTCATATTTGGCAACATTCTCAGAATTTATTTAATACCATTTTGGCTTTTCCTATGGATGGTGTCAATTTTGGGTTCTATGCGGTTCCATAGCAGGGCATTGTAAATTTTGGCTGCTATGGATGTAAGTGTTATACCGCGGTAGTTCTTGGCTAATCTGAGGGCACCCTTCATCCATCTGTCGATTGGATTTTGATTATACACTTCGGAGCAGTATGTCATCAAATTGTCTGGTCTTCCATACTTCTGGAGGAATCTGTCCAGCCCTGCAGCTTTCCTATTTTTTATTTTTCTAAGAACCGAGTCGAGTTCTTCTTCTGTGAACGGTCCTATTTTAATGTCCAATTGCTTACTAACAATTCTGGTGATTGGTTCATGCGTAACTTTCGTTGGGTTTCCTAGTAGATTTTCCACAGTTTTATTCTTTCTTGTTGGTTTGCAGCTTTCAATTTTGCTTTGGTTGTGCTCTCCCTTCTACTCACTTCGTTTATTGTTTGCCAGGCTATTCTAGATTGCCTATCTTCCACTGCTTCCGAAGAAATAGATCCACGACCTCACAAATATTGACCATCCGTAGAATCCTTGAAGGCATACGGGCAAAAAACCTATAGGTGACATTACTATTTGTCGACTCTACCAAGGCCTTCGATTCCATTCACAGAAGAAAGATGGAACAAATCCTACTAGCATACGGCCTACCAAAAGAAACTGTAGCAGCAATAACGATTCTCTATAGAAACACCAAAGTGAAAGTACGTTCACCGGATGGAGACACAGAATACTTCGATAGCAGGAGTACTGCAAGGGGACACGCTAGCCCCATACCTCTTTATCATCTGTCTAGACTATGTACTTAGAACATTGATTGATAAAATCAGAGAAAATAGCTTCGAGCTGACAAAGAAAAGAAGCAGAAGCTACCCCACAAAAGCAATTACCAATGCAGACTACACCGATAACATAGTGATACTGGCAAATACACCCAACCAAGCCGAAACACTACTGCATAGTTTGGAACAAGCTGCCGCAGGCATTGGCCTCCATGTCAATGCACACAAAACTGAATATATGTGCTTTAATCAAACAGACGATATTTCCACACTAGAGGGAACCTCTCTGAAACTGGTAGACAAATTCACCTACCAGCAGTGTCTCATCAACCAAAAAAGACATCGACACGCGGCTAACGAAGGCATGGACTGCTATTGATAAGCTATCAATCATATGGAAATCAGACCTGACCGATAAAATAAAACGCAGTTTCTTCCAGGCAGCGGTCGTGTCGATACTACTACTTGGATGCTAACAAAACGGCTGGAGAAGAAGCTAGACGGCAATTACACAAGAATATTGCGAGCAATATTGAATAAGTCCTGGCGGCAACACCTCACAAGGCACCAACTATATGGCCACCTGCCTCCCATCAAGAAAACTATCCAAGTCAGATGAACCAGACATGCAGGACACTGCTGGAGAAGCAGGGACGAGCTCATAAGTGACGTACTCCTATGGACCCCCCACATATGGCCGAGCAAAAGCAGGACGACCAGCTCGAACTTACAACAGCTATGTGAGGATATGGGATGTAGCCCTGGAGACCTGCCAGAGGCGATGAATGATAGGGAGAAGTGATGAGAGAGGGTCAGGGATATCCGTGCTAACGGCACGACATGATGATGATGATGATGATTTAATATACTGGAGTAGATTACTCTCATTCCACTGTCCTTAGTAGAGGATATCTCAAATGAGTTAATTCATTTTTGCTGTGTCCCTGCTGTTCATTTGCCTTAATCAGAGAACATGAATTTCACTGCTTGTCCTAGAGATTGAACTAATAACTGTCAAGTAAATTGCATACATTTAACCAATTTTTATATCCACTAGGCCAATCAGTTGATGGAATATTATTATTCTGACTTTGTTCTACAAGTTTTGATGAGTCTCATCACATTTTAATAAATAGAAGACAACATTAGAGAATAAGGAGATTAAAAATCTCAATACACATGATAGGCTCTGATAACCACAGTAAGCCTAACACCATATAGGGAGCATTTGATCAGGAAGGTTTCAGACACCAAAATTCCCCCCAGATGATTGTCCTACAGCCTAAAGGGTATGAACATTAATTAAGTGTATGCAGTTTATTTGCTTGTTATGAGTTCAGTCCTTGAGATAGACATTGAAATCCATTTACTCTGATTCAATAGAATGCACTAAAACAGTCACATAATGACCAATTAACTCAGAATTAACTAATATAAAATATACCCTAGAATAGACAGTGAAATGAGAACAATTGATTCTAGTTGATTATATAAAAAGTTCAGTTTGAAATTCTAAAAACACCATGGGAAACAAATGAAAGCTGGGGTGTATAAGGATCAAAACATTATAACTAAAGCAACCATGATGAGCAAACCAGTTCAAATAAATCAGTTTCTAAGAAGAAAAATCAGTTGATTTTATTTAAAGTCTACTTAGTATATATTCATATTTAAAATAGAAATTCTTTTGAGAAATTGAAGAAAAATAAAACAAAGATATTAGAGTAGATTAAATTTTAACTTGATAGGATTAAGCATTCTTAGCATAAATGGAATTTTGACCGACGACTTGCCAGTTGAATAAAAAAATACGTAATAAAAACAAAAGCAATACACTAACTGTACCCCTGCAGAGGGGTAAGACCCCACCAATGAGTGTCCCGGATATGACACTAAACAATCTGATGGTAAGGTTCCAGTAATGCTGGAGCTTTGGAGAACGTGGAGTACTCCTTCAATATCATTGCTCCCAGGTCCATCCTGGCCCAGAGTGGTAGCACCTGATAGGGTCTTATCTATAGGTTAAATAGAACTAAACTGTGGCTTCTAGAGTTTACTGTTTTTGCATTTAAACTGCATACTTATGCTAAACTGAATTGTTTGAAATAGAACTTATTTTGACATTTAACTGTGTGTAAACAAAAAGTATACATATACTAAACTGAATTGGTTGGTTGGGTTTTATGGCATATCAACCTTTGTAGGTTATTTAACACCAAACCCATTTTTTTGCAAATAGTCAGTTTTATTTCAAACAATTCAGTTTAGCATGAGTACACAGTTTAATTGTAAAAAATATCTCTATTTCAAGCTACTCAGTTTATTCAAACAGTTCTAATTCAAACAATTCAGTTTAGTATAGATTTTGTTTACACACAGTTAAATGTCAAAAAAGTTCTATATTAAACAATTCAGTTTAGTGTAAGTAGAATTTCAATGTCAATAACAGTTCCATTTCAAACAATTCAGTTTAGCATAAGCATGCAGTTTAAATGTAAATTGTCAAAAACATTTCAAGCTATTCAGTTTAGTTGGTTGATTGGGTTTTATGGCATATCAACTTTTGTAGATCATTTAATGCCAAATTCATTTTTATACAAATAGTCAATTTTATTTTAAACAATTCAGTTTAGCATGAGTACACAGTTCGTCAAAAACATTTCTATTTCAACCTATTCAGTTTAGTCAAACAATTCAGTTTAATATAAGAACAGTTTCAATGTTGAAAAACAGTTTTATTTCAAGCAGTTCAGTTTAGCATAAGTACACAGTTTAATTGTAAAAAATATTTCTATTTCAAGCTATTCAGTTTAGCATAAGTATAGGTTTTGTTTACACACAGTTAAATGTCAAAACAGTTCCATATTAAACAATTCAGTTTAGTGTAAGTAGAGTTTCAATGTCAATAACAGTTCTATTTCAAACAATTCAGTTTAGCATAAGCATGCAGTTTAAATGTAAGTACAGTTTAATTGTCAAAACCATTTCTATTTCAAGCAATTCAGTTTAGTCAGACAGTTCTAATTCAAACAATTGAATCTATGGGTTAAATAGAATTAATTGTATACTTAGGCTAAACTGAATTGTTTGAATTAGAACTGTCTGACTAAACTGAATTGCTTGAAATAGAAATGGTTTTGACAATTAAACTGTACTTACATTTAAACTGCATGCTTATGCTAAACTGAATTGTTTGAAATAGAACTGTTATTGACATTGAAACTCTACTTACACTAAACTGAATTGTTTAATATGGAACTGTTTTGACATTTAACTGTGTGTAAACAAAACCTATACTTATGCTAAACTGAATAGCTTGAAATAGAAATATTTTTTACAATTAAACTGTGTACTTATGCTAAACTGAACTGCTTGAAATAAAACTGTTTTTCAACATTGAAACTGTTCTTATATTAAACTGAATTGTTTGACTAAACTGAATAGGTTGAAATAGAAATGTTTTTGACGAACTGTGTACTCATGCTAAACTGAATTGTTTAAAATAAAATTGACTATTTGTATAAAAATGAATTTGGCATTAAATGATCTACAAAAGTTGATATGCCATAAAACCCAATCAACCAACTAAACTGAATAGCTTGAAATGTTTTTGACAATTTACATTTAAACTGCATGCTTATGCTAAACTGAATTGTTTGAAATGGAACTGTTATTGACATTGAAATTCTACTTACACTAAACTGAATTGTTTAATATAGAACTTTTTTGACATTTAACTGTGTGTAAACAAAATCTATACTAAACTGAATTGTTTGAATTAGAACTGTTTGAATAAACTGAGTAGCTTGAAATAGAGATATTTTTTACAATTAAACTGTGTACTCATGCTAAACTGAATTGTTTGAAATAAAACTATTTGCAAAAAAATGGGTTTGGTGTTAAATAACCTACAAAGGTTGATATGCCATAAAACCCAACCAACCAATTCAGTTTAGTATATGTATACTTTTTGTTTACACACAGTTAAATGTCAAAATAAGTTCTATTTCAAACAATTCAGTTTAGCATAAGTATACAATTAATTCTATTTAACCCATAGATAGGGCCTAATCATGTGCTACCATTCTGGGCAAGAGGGGACCTGGGAGCAATGGCAATGAAGGGGTGCTCTGCATTCCCCAAAGCACCAGCATCACTGGAACCTTACCATTAGATGGTTTAGTGTCATATCCAGGACACTTGTTGGCGGCGGGGGGTCTTACCCCTCTGCAGATGTGCAGTCAGTGTATTCTATAGCCCCAGCCAACTGGGCAATACACAGAGTTAAATGTCAAAACAATTTTATTTCAGATAATTCAGTTTAGCATAAGTACAGAGTTTAGACATCAAAACAGTTCTATTTCAAGCAATTCAGTTTAGCATAAGTATGCAGTTTAAATGTCAAAACAGCTCTTTTTTTAACAATTCAGTTTAGCATAAATATGCAGTTTAAATGCAAAAAAGTAAACTCAAGAAATCACAGTTTAGTTCTATTTAACCCATAGATAGGACCCTTATCAGGTGCCACCACTCCGGGCTACGTAACACCTGACTTTAAAATTGTTTTTACAAGATAGAATAAATAATCAATCTTTTAGTTTAATAAAAAAAGAAAAATAAATTCCTGCTTCATTTATATCAATATTAAAAAAAAATAGATAAGTAAATAAATAATTCATGAGCTAATAAATCTTCATTTAAAAACATCAGGTCATAATAGCTACAAGTTTTATACTGCCATCTTATAATTCACCAAATGTCTCTCTGAACATTCATTAAGGCTTCATCATTTTGGCACAAATTAAACTAAACTTTCAGGAATTTTTAGAGTAATTTCTGAAAAGGGTTTAAATTATTTTGGGGCAAAACTTTTTGAGTTTTTTACTCCCCAAAATGAAACTATTATTTATATCAATAAAATGTTAAGTAATTGCTAAGTAGCATCTTCATTTGCTGGGAGTGGGAGAAATGAAAGTGCTTGACATTCAAAGAGAAGTAAGTCATTTCTAAAGCTCTAAGAAAACAAAGATTTTTTTTTAACAGATCGAAAGGAAAGTGAAAATTTATTCATTTACTTATCTATTATATGAATTATTTATTATATTGATCAGTATAAAGTATTTACCTTAAAAATAGATAAATTACTTAAACCTTGTGCCAAATTTAACTACATTTACTTAATTTATTCATTTATTTTTATTCTATTGTTAACTTTTATACATTACTATTACATATCTAGTTTCATGATTTTCTCTTTAAAACAATCTAAGAACTAGAAATATTTTCATCTGAAGATTTGCTGACATGCAGAAACACAATGAACCTTAAAACTTTGGGTAAAATCTATAATTTTTTGGACAAAGAAACTTACATATTTTGTAAGATAAATGCAGAAACAAGTCTCGACCAAGCAACAGGCAGCTCAGGTAGTGTAATGAGCTTACATGGATAAAAATAAAAGTTAAAAGAAACAAGAAAATTACATTGAATCTTCTTCATTTGATACTTACTTTATTTTTGCTAGATTTTCCAATAAACATAAAATTGAACTGTTTTAAAGTCAATATTAATTAAGGAACATTTTTTTTTTGTGTTCATAATTTGAGTTATTATCTTTCAAGAAAAAACTAAAAAAGAAATCCTAAGAGTGACATTTTCAAAATTCTATATCAAAATAATTTCTAAATTCCATGTTCCGAAACTAAAACCATTTTTGCTTGCAGGTCTTTAGTTTTAACCTGATGTTATAATGAATACTATATAATTATTTTACATCTCCAACTTGAAGAGGTACCTATAAACCTAATGAGTAATGATCAATTAAATGTGAATAATATTTTAGTAAAATAACTAATCCATTACATTTTTCTTAAGAAATTTTCTGTCTTTTATCAAGTAAAATTCATGTCCAACCTATTGTTACAAACATTAATTTGTAATATAAAAGATAAATTCCCATAAAAAAGACTTACCAATTATATATTTCATATTATAAATATCTTAAATATTCTTTTCTGAGGAATTTTGTGGAGAAATATTTTCATGTACATGCAACTTTAAAAGATTTGTTTGTTTTTTTTTTTTTTACGGGGGAGGGGGTCTGGATTGTTCATCCTAAGCTTATGAGCATTAGTGACCATTTTAAAACTTGTATGTAATACTCATAAGTACTGCTAGTAGTATAAAGTTGGTGATTATTTTAGCACTTCAAAGATCCAGTTTCCATATAGTTAACATAAACCTGACAATACTATTGATGTCTCATGTCCAGCTTTAAATCATATGATGACTTATTAGACACTGGACATAAAGAAGGGAAAAAAATAATTAAAACAAGAAGCCACTTTTAGTTTTGTGTGGACTAAAAAGTAATCAAAATTGATAGGTTTGAGTTTATGTTGTCAGTAACAAGTTTGTTTGTGTCTCTTATCCAGGAAGCTGATCAGCAAGTCTATTTTTGGCTTCAATATGTAGTTAACTCTCAATTCAAGAATCAATGACCTACAATAATGACTTTTCTAACGCAAAACAAAAGCCAGGTTGATAAATTAAAGCAAATGAAATTACATACTTGTATATCTTCGAGTTGGTTGCTAAAAATATACACAAAATGACTAATTTACTATTTATAAGTAAAAATGAAGCCTTAGAAATTCATTCCCACCAAATATTATCCCTGGACTAATATTTTTTGTCAATCCTAGTATTGTTTTAGCCTATGAAGATATCTACTTCATTTAGTCCATGTATGCACTTGCCTATCAGTGTTAAACCTCACTGACAGGATGTATTGAGAAGTAGGAGAAGGCAGAAAATAACCTTGACAAGTTTTAAGCAAATGGATAGAGGAACAACTCTCAGAAAGACAAAGAGGATTATAAAAGAGAAATGATTACAGAAAACAACAAAATTTAAAGGAAGCTGTATTGAGCTATGATCATTAAGTTCTAAAATGACATTACGTAATTATTTTTCCAAGTATGACATTAATTTAAACACAGAATACTGAATTAAAATTGAAAACAAAATTAGATAAATTCTAAAATATTAATTGATTAAGTTTTCAAACTAACTAGATTTACACTTCTTCAAATGAAAACAATATTCATTCAATAATAGCATTAATTTTAGTTGTCGATTGATTTTACAAACATATCTTCTGTTGAGTTATTTTATGGCAAAGTAATTTTTTATTTTTTCTAAGCAACTTCCAATTTACTTGGGCGAGTCAAGAACAACTTCCAGTTTACCAGGGTGAGTCAAAAAGCAACTTCCAGTTTACTAGGGTGAGTTAAAAGTTTTGCAATATTTTGGTATGTGCTAGTTTGCGGTGTAAATATCATGTGATAAAATCACTTCAAGCAGTATTGTGGTAGTTGGTGAGCAGCTAACATATTGTACTTTGCAGTGTGATTTGAAAGATGCACAGATGAACATGCAACATAACCAAATTTGGGAACTTATGCTTTACAAGTTTAAACTGGGTCGTAATACTATGGAAGCAACCAAAAACATTTGCTGTGCAAAAGGTGAATAAGCAGTTTATCAGATGGTTTAAGAAATTTTGATTGGGTTACAAAATCACCTCAATGATCAGGTAAAGTCAGGTAGGCCTAAAACCATGGATCCCAAGGCAGTGCTACAAACCATAGTGACAAATCCAACAAGTAGCACTTGGAGAGTATCAAGCAAGTTCAGCATCTCACAGTCCAGTGTAGTTTGTCCACTTCATGACCTCAATAACAGCATCCAAAGCTGCCGAATTGCGCCTCACATTACCAAAATATAACAAATTTTTTACTCACTCAACAAACAGTAATAATAATTTTCAAGCAATCATATATCTTCAATTAACTATTCATATCTAATAATAATTTGTAAGCAATTACTTGTAGTTCACAATCATTTTAAACAGGTAAACAATTCATACTTAATAAAAATAACAATGTTTGAAAAGCCAATATATTACTGTAGTTCAAAGTCATTTGAAACATTACCTCAATAGATCTATTTAACCCATAGATGGGACCTTAACTGCTAATGTTAAGTATACTGGGAATAACAGATAAAGTTTAGTGTCATACCCAGGACACTTCTTTTTGGGGGAGATAGAATTTTACCAATCTGCAGGGGATGCAGTTAGTGTATTCTAGGCCTTGCCAACAAAGGGGTTAGTTTTAGTTTTACAAACAAACAAAGAAGTGATAAGTTAAAATATCCAAATAAATTTATCAGGTGATAAGCACAAACAAAATATTATCTGTTCACAGAAACTTAGGAACTATATAACAAGGCAAATAACATTAGTGGTAGCAAATCAAATCAAAACAGAATAGTTTGAAATTTACAGTTATACTTTAACAAATACATCTAAAAAACAGATAAAATAATTTTTTTAAAAACACACACAATTGAAAATTAACTATTATATAACAGAGAGCTTGACAACTAACTTTTTCCATGAATATATATGTATGAGAAAGAAAAAAGTTTGGAAAATCAGATTAACATGTTCTAATAAAGGAATATTATCATCAGAATGCAAATGAATTACCAAAAATGGATAAATTCATTCGCATTTTGATAACACTAAAACCTAACAAAATATGTCACACTGATTTTCCAATTTTTTTCTTTCTCATTCTGTAAAGTTTCATTGTAAACCTTATATAATTCACATTGCTTTCTTGCTTGCTTATTACCTAGTTACCTATAGAACACTAGGTTAATAGGCCAATCTTGTGAAACTTGGTATGTGAAATCCTTTCACCTCAAGAGGCGTTTTATTGGTATGGGGAAGGGCTCATCAGCCATCCTTATCTAATAGGCAAATCTTGAAATGAATTATCTGCAGAAGGAAGGATATAGGAGGAAGGGTACAGTGGAGCCCCTACTCCCATTATATATATATAATTCGTTTGAATTGAGGTCTCGGCTACCGTTGAACGGATGTATGTAAACAATAGTAATTGTGATTCATAACCGTTAAAAATTTACTTCGCAGCTAATATCTCCTCGTGGCTGAATGGTTAGAAGCTTGGGTTGACGTTTGATTCAACTGGGTTTCAATCCCAGCTACGGGAAGATACTGTCTAGCCACACTGATGAGTTCTGATAGAACGAAACAGATCTGTCTGTGGATGACTATAGAGATATATATACTCCCCTACCCCTGTGGGGTTGAGTTATCTGGCGAAGAAGTAATCGTGTTGCCGTTAGCGGCTATTGCAAGCCTCTTCGTTTGAATTGAGGTCTCGGCTACCGTTGAACGGATGTATGTAAACAATAGTAATTGTGATTCATAACCGTTAAAAATTTACTTCGCAGCTAATATCTCCTCGTGGCTGAATGGTTAGAAGCTTGGGTTGACATTTGAGTCAACCGGGTTTCAATCCCAGCTACGGGAAGATACTGTCTAGCCACACTGATGAGTTCTGATAGAACGAAACAGATCTGTCTGTGGATGACTATATATATATATATATATATATATATATATATATACATACATACACACACTGAAAAAACATATAGGAATATCATTGATGAAAAAAATGACATACTTACCACAAAGAAACTATACCAGCTGTCCATACATGAACTAAGAAGAAATGTTATAATGTAATATGAGTCAACTAAGGCAAACTATTTAATATATAAATGATGTAATAAGAGAACTACATAGAGGAAAGGAGATTACTTAGATGTCATAGAAAAATTAATAAAATAAAAAGATAAACAATGATAATTTTAACAAAGTGTGGTCAGATCTGATTTAACAATGGGCAAAAAGTTTGATTTTTGATCAAAGTTCATATAACTTTAATCAGATAATTATGATTTGTCGTTTAATTTAATTAAGCAAGAGGTAATCAATCTATAACAGTTGTATATAAATATTCAAATACCTTTTTAGAGGTGATAAATCATTGATTAAAGTACAGAGTTGAAAAACCTGATCATTCCTGAGAACAAATATAAGATAATATTATTTGTTTTATTTTGTGATCCAAGATTTCTTATAGCAAAACAGAATTTTATAGATAGTTAATATAGACAAAATTAAATGTTTAACAGAAAGTTTTATTATCAATTCTTCACTTAAAAGCCACCTTCTGCAACCATTAAGCTTGATGTCAAGTCACATCCTTTTTATAGAATTTATACCATAATTGCACATAAATAAAGAGGAGGAAATACTGCTTGAGAAATTATGATTGATGAAAACTCATATGCGCTCTATCATTAGTAAGTTAAAAATTGGATTAGAAGTTGCTTTATTCTCTAAGTTTTAGTATTTTAATGCTTCAATAACAAAAATGTTCATACTATGTCCCATTTGTAATGTTATGAATGTGTTATTAAAAAAAACTTAAATCATTATAATAGATTATTAATTTTTGATTAGTATTTCTTTCATCTTAATTTTAGCTGCTTTTCATCACTACTCAAACCATCAGTCTATAACAGTGATTAAACACTACAGATCTGAAATAAAGAATAAACTCTTGGTGAAACTTGAAACTTCCAAAGTCAAAAGGGATGAAAGTTCAAGTCTCACCTGGATATTATTTCTGATCAGATATGTTTAATGATATTTATAAACTGATTGTTCAAGAAGATATAATGAAAAAAGACTAAAAGTAAGATGAAAGTAATACTAGTAAAACATGATTAACAACATTTCATCTCATGAAAAATAATGAAATATATAAAGAAAGTTTGACTGTCATGGTTTTTAATAAATGATTCAATAAGCCATGAACCCACTGGGTTCCTGTTGTAATAGTGGTCCATGATGATATTTATATTTCAATTTAAGAAGAAATGAATGATTCTAAATAACATCTCATAGTTATCTCTATTACATTTAGCATGAACAAAAACCTGCAAAATTATTATTCAGTTGAAATGAGCTAGAAATTGCTCTAAGTAATTGAATTCTAAGTCTCACTATGATGTGTTTGATTATGGTTACATAAAAACATAATGAGAATTTTAGTAATATATAAATTTTCAATTTCAGTTAACCCTTTGAACCTGTAAGCTTGATATTTTTACTAAGCATGATTTTCCTATACACTATAAGTCAGATACTTCAGGCTGAGGGAAATCATTTCAGATACTAATAAGGAGCTTAATATAGTAATAATTTACAGTCTTTCTTTTAATGATGACCGTAGTCAAGGGTGACCTGAAGGCTCCCTTTTCAATAGCTACTACACCAAGGTGTAGGGGAGGGTACTACTCCTTTCCCAGGATTACTCCACTTTACCCTTGATCCTTAAATTATAATGCTGAGTGTTAAGCAAGGTAGCATCAAGTACCATTTTTTGAGTCTTTGGTATGACTTGCCCTGAGATTGAACCCAGGTCTCCCAGGCCATTGGCGAAGGCCTAATGAATAGAGTGTTCACCAATGGCCTGGGAGACCAGGGTTCAATTCCAGGTCAAGTCATGCCAAAAACTCAAAAAAAATGGTACTTGATACCACCTTGCTTAACACTCAGCATTATAAGGTACAGATCAAGGGTAAAGTGGAGCAATCCAGGGAAAGGAGTAGTGCCCTCCCCTACACCTCAGTGTAGTAACTATTGAAAAGGGAGACTTCAGGTCACGCTCGGTTAAGGTCGCCAACTTTACTTTACTTTTAATGGAATGTTGAGATAACTTTCAGCTAAGAGGTTTCACTCTACACTGAAGTTCAAATTTGGGTTATGCTCAATTTTTTGTGAATTTTGTGAGCTCAAGTAAAGTGTCTGAAGGCCACAGGGATAAAGGTTCAAAGGGTTTAGAAGTGATTTAAGGTAGCTTAGTTCTAAGCAGTGATTCTTAACTGAATTCAATCTCCAAATATCAGTAAAGTTATTATGACCTCTGTCTCAATAGTGGTTATATTTGTGTATAATCTTATATACTAAATATCACAACTATTATGCAACAGAGTATAAACTATTATACAAAAACATTACAATTTGATCAAATAACAAACCAACTATCTTACAATAATTTGGTTTATTCTGTTCACTAACTCTTCCACTTCTATAAAGCTTTTGGTGTAATTGTTATCATTGTAGGAAATGGACACGGCGACACGAGTTCAAATCCTGGACCAGACTAATTGCATTTCACATAGCATTAATACCCTTGGGAAAGGTATGAATCCAATTATTCTCCCTCCAGCTATGGGTAAATAGTAGGATAGACTGAATTCTTCAGCCTTGGTGAGGCAACAAGTCTAGGAGAAGGAAAACTCTGAATTCAAACCTGTTAAACTCTGCTTAAAAAAAATTGACCTTGTGTCATATCCTGCCTGAGTGGAGGGGTTGGGTAAATATGATAAAGCTTTCTAATCTGGAACTTGAAATGTAAGCTGAAAAATGTATTTGAAGGGTTTTGATACAGATACTTTATCTTATTCTTCAATGTTGGTTGCTTTATTACTGTGTACAAACTATTCAACATTTATCTTAGTCACCATTTCTTATGATCTCCTGACCTCACACTGTATACACAGCTGCTGATAGAAAGCTGTTCCCATATTAATTTTAATGGAACAAAAAAAGAAGTCAATATCAAATAACTGAAAAATGAGAACAGATAATTAAATGTAAATTATAGTAGAGGATAACTTTATAGCACCCATAAAAATATAAATGTACTTTAAAATAAATAAAAAATCTAAAAATGTACTTTTTCTAAAGAAAATTTGATTGATATTTTAAATCAATAAGTTATCTTACTATAATTTATCAAAGGTATTTTATGTCTGAGTTTATCATCAAATAACTCAATGACAGAAATATGGCCTCAGAAAATGTTTTAGTATATCATATTTTGAACATTACAATACATTAAAACTTTGTATTAAGGAATTTGATTTATAATATAAGCATAATACAGAACTGGATCCTTACTTTGTGTCCATCAGGTTAGCTAAACTGAATATTTATCTTTTTTAATCATATAAAATAGACATCTAGCTGAAAATATTTTTTCTGGTCTACAAAAAATCAAAACTTGAAAGAAATTATATTATCATGGTTATGAGTGATAGCTATTATGAACCCATAAATATTCTAAATGATATTTATTAACTAATAAATCATTACAAACATAATTTGGTGACATTAGCTTAAAACTCAGCCTGTAGGGAAGATTTTCAGCTAGTTTCTAGAATATTATTTTGTACATATTGAAAAAGAAAGAAAATCGAAGTTCATAGTTTTTAAAAATGTTTAAGATTATTTTTTAAAATAAACAAATCTTTTTAAGATGGCTTGATTTTCATTTTTTTAAACTATAAACGACTATAATGTTTACTATTTACAACAGTTTCTAATTGAAAAGATATAAAATCAGAAACTTTGAAATACTTTGTTATTAAAAGAAGATATGACAAGTTGTTTTTTTAAATTTTTATTCAATAGTTATATTTTTGTACAGATTGTAAAAGTACCAAATAAGGTCAGTCAGATAAATTATTGATAAAATGGTTGAAATAATAGAAGAAAAAGAAGTGCAGTGTGAGAAGAAAATATAAATGAAAGTGAAAAGGAAGAACGGGAAAGAAAGTGTAAAAAAAGGAGAGGAGGAAAAGCAGATGAAGGAGAGAGAGAAGGAGAGTAAATGAAGAAGAGATAAGGAAAGTGGATAAAGAAAAGAGAGGAGAAGTAGATAAAGGAGATAAAGAGGAAGAGCAGATAAAGGGGAGAAAGAGTAAAAACGAAGCAGATAATGGGGAGAGAGAGTAAAAGAGAAGCAGATAATGGGGAGAGAGAGTAAAAGAGAAGCAAATAATGGGGAGAGAGAGTAAAAGAGAAGCAGATAAAGGGAGAGAGAGGATGAGGAGCAAATAAAGGAGAGAGAGAAGCAGACAAAGCAGAGAGAAAGAGAAGTGAATGAAAGAAAGAAAGGGAAAGTGAATGAAGAGAGAGGAGGAAGTTGATGAAAAAGATGGAAGAGAAGTAGATGAAGAAGAGAGAGAGGAAAGAGGGTGAAAGAGAGGAGAAGTAGATGAAGAAGAGGGAAAGTGGATGAAGAGGAGAGAGTGAAAAAAGGAGGGATAAGTAGAGGAAGATTGAGGAAGACATAAATGTCAGAAAAAAAGATAAAGAAGTGAGATAAAAGGCAACAAAGGCAGAAAAGAGCTTATTTTATTCAGATGAGAATGGAAATGATGGGATTGATGACAAGAAAAAAAAAGAGGAACCTATAAGGTGCTTTCAAATAGATTAAATTGGAGTAATGGGAAAGTGACTTGGATAATTTTTCTGACTGATGCTTTCATCCAGAAGCTAACAAAATATCAGTGTTCTGGAGATAAACAGTTTGATCACCCTATAAAGCCCACTCCTCTTAACAAAAGAGAAAACCAATTTACCTTTATATTTGCAAATAATACTAACTTTCCACCTCTAATAAAACAAGCAACTTCAGTCTCAACTCCATGAGTGTAATAAGCCTTTGTTTCCCAACCCTATTTCTTTTATTTTATTCATAAAAATACAAAATATAAATTTCCCCATTATCTTCTTTTATGATTAATCAACTACAGTAAAGTAACATTGAAAGTAAATAAAACAAAATATCAAAAATTTATAAAAGCCATTCATGTACAGAATATTCTAGAAGATTGGAAGACTCAATTTTGTTCTCTCTTAAATAAGAATGAATTTTTTATGAAAATATTTCTACACATACATTTTCTAAATAAACCATTTCAACTTTAGCATATTATTTGAGAGGAAATTTTTAAAACTTTTCTTTAAAAAAGAATTAAACAAATTTTTTTTAAAAATAATAATAATAATAATAATAATAATAGCAACAGCAGCATGAAGGCCTTCCAAAAATAATACCGCATTTTAGATTGGTACAAATATTAATTATAAATAAAAAGTTATATCCGACTTATGGGACAATGACAGAGCAAAAAATAAAGCTATTTTTATAAATGTTCCTTAAATGAGACAACATTGGCTATTAGGTTAAAAATTGGTTATTTCAAATAAACCAGTTCAGCGTTAGGAACCAAACAGCCAGTATTTCTGCTGCTACCAAAAAGTACATATATTTGGATAACCTGAATTTCAGCTGGGGAATCCCTATTTCTACATCACCATTATCAAGTAACAATACAGCATATCAAGTTGTTAAATAATAGCATATAGGGACTCAGGATCCTAAAGCTTAAAAATTTGTTATTTAAAAGATAATTTTTTTAAATAATTACTTTTAGATAATTGAGCAAAAATTTTATCCTACAAAAATATTCACAACAAATACATCAATAGATCTACTTTCATAGTTTTATTTTATATATATATATATATATATATATATATATATATATATATATATATATATATATATATATATATTATAATATTTAGAAGATTTTACTATACTTGCTTAAAGCAACCATGAAGTTCAATATTGAGTTACATTCTATTTATAGAATTAATATCAATTACTTGCAAATATATAATTAAAATTTAGAAGTTATCTCCTTTGAGAAACTATAATAATTGGGGTGAAGATAACTACTGATCCCACACAATTATTAAACGGAAATTTGTTTTACTAAGAGAATATTACACAACCAAAATATGCTGTTTTTACTGTGTTGTAGTTATATACATACAAAATTTGGATCATTATAATATAGATATCAATTTTGGATAATTTGTCACCAAATGGGAGAGTGTAAGCAAAGATGGCTCAAATTAAAAATCAACAACAATAACATACTTTTATATGTTGTCCAGGAAGAGACATCAGCTCAACTCAGTGTAACTAAGCAGTAGTTACCATAGCAATAAAGGTCAGGATACAAATGCAAACTGGATATATACTTGAAGGCATTAAGTCAATTGCAAGTAGGAAAATATGCTAAGATTATTTTATTAAAAAGACAGGCTAAGTCCAATACTTGGTTGATCTTACTTTTTCATTAAGTACAATAAGAAAATGATAAAATAATTAATTAAAGAATTATTCTAATATATTAAATGGAATGGGAAACTATGGCCAGTTAACATTCAAAAGAGCTAACAAATATAAAGGGTTAGAAAAAAAAAGGTAAAATATATGTACAACAATGTTTTTGTCAGCTTTTATATGTCTTATTGCCAAAAATGTGTATGAAGCAAAATTATTGGTTAATGGATATTAAAAAAGAAAGTTTCTAAAATGAACTCATAGCAACACCCAATTATTAAGCATTTGAACAGATATATATTTTTTGACACTTTAATGGACACTTCTTTTACACAGACATACAATTTAAGAATTATTGGCAATATAAAATGAAATTTAACATTCTAAAGTTGATTTAAACTATAGAACTTATTCTTCTTCTTACTCTTGTAGTTATTAAAAAAATTTGGTTAATGCAACCAACAACCTTCTTTACTTGTTCAATCTACATGAAAAGAAAAGTCTTTGTTTTTCTTCAGGAACAAAGATGAGCATTAACAAAACAAGTAATATAATGTATGGCACCATTAGTTTAAACAAGTCTGTCAAATAATGATAATTGATCTCAAAATAAGAAAAAGTCTCAAAAGATTTAACAGTTAAATGTACAAGAAAATCCAGCAAATTATTGAGTTGGAATAAAAATCTTAGAAATATTGCAAAAATCTAACATTGATAAAAGGAAGGTCCTAATACTATATGCTCAACCATATATGCGAAATAATTTTACAAATATACAAGGATCATTAAATAAGTTTCCAGACTTTTTTCGTATGGGCACTTTTATTGATAGTACATGCATGAAACTCTAGTCCCCTTCGAAGTAATCTCCTCCAGCTGCAATGCACTTGTACCATTCTAACAACTTCTGCAAGGCCTCATGGAAGTCCTCTTGTGTGAGTGTGTCAATGACCTTCATCACAGCCTCTTTCATCTCCTCAATTGTCTCATAATGATAGCCTCTGAGCTTAGAGAATAACCAAAAGTCACAGGGAGCAAGGTCTGGACTGTAGGGAGGCTGTGGAACTGTCTTGATGCCCATCTTGGTCAAATAGTCTGTGACAAGGATGGAGTTATCGACTGGTGCATTGTCCTAGTTGAAATGCCACTGACCTGATTTGAAAATTCACTATGTTATTGCTATACATCTTATAAGATGACTGACCAATTTTTATGATTTCAAGTTCAAATGAACAGCTACAGCAGGAATTGGAATACACCCTACTAAAGCCCGATTGTAACAGCTGGTGAATTTCAAAAATGCAATATGACTCTTTAGAAGAACGATATGGAATAAAATTCTTTTTTAAACTTGGAAAAAATGTCACAGAAACGTATAGAAGGCTTCAGACTGCTTTTCGACCATCTTGCATGAATCGAGCATCAGTTTTTGAGTGGTATAAGAGATTCAAGGAAGGCAGGGAGTCTGTGAGGGATCATGAGAGGTGTGGGAGGAGTAAGGAAGTCAATACACCAAAGTTGATTGGCCAAACGGTTAGGGTTACTATGTTGAGGTTTTAAGGGAGTTCAGGAAGAGATTCCATCAGAAGCGGACAGCACTCTTCAAATCAGGTCAGTGGCATTTCAACCAGGACAATGCACCAGTCGATAACTCCATCCTTGACACAGACTATTTGACCAAGATGGGCATCAAGACAGTTCCACAGCCTCCCTACAGTCCAGACCTTGCTCCCTGCGACTTTTGGTTATTCCCTAAGCTCAGAGGCTATCGTTATGAGACAATTGAGGAGATGAAAGAGGCTGTGATGAAGGTCATTGACACACTCACACAAGAGGACTTCCATGAGGTCTTGCAGAAGTTGTTGGAATGGTACAACAAGTGCATTGCAGCTGGAGGAGATTACTTCGAAGGGGACTAGAGTTTCATGTGTGTACTATCAATAAAAGTGCCCATACGAAAAAAGTCTGGAAACTTATTTAATGGTCCTCATATATACATAATACATATATATCCTATCAAACTTTTTCTTATTTCACTGCAATATCTAAGTCCTCTCAAAGATCTGTAAGACATGGGATTAAATCACCATGCTAGATAATAGACATATTTGCAGGGAATTCCAATTCAGATTTGTTCTTCTTTGAGATCACTTCTCTCAGGTGAAAGAATCATGTCTACCTTCCAGTTTATCCCTAAGTGAGAAGTAGCAGATTCATACCTTTCCCAAAAATATTGCATTAAAGTGAACCATAAACGAAATCAGCTAGAATATGAAGTTCACTTGCTGATTCCATTTTTTTTAGATAGTAACCGTTATGCCACATACATAGTTTATATGTGCATGGGAAGAAAAATTGGTGCATAAATAAATTTTTTAGTTCAATATTTATTCCAACCAAGAGAATCATAAAGATTCACATAAAAAGATATCTTAGGATGCAATATGGTTTCAAAATCATAAAAAATTAAGAAAATTGACAGAAAAAGTATGTGCTGTTTGCACAACCAGGTAAAAAAGAAAATGAGTGAAGATGATATTTTTACACTATTAACAAGACTACCAAGATATTATAAGAATTAAAAGAAAAAAATTTTTACTGAAATCTTTTGGTTTGATTTGGTTTGGTTTTCTGCCATATCAACCATTGTTTGTTATTTAATGCCAAATCCTGTTTTTACATATATGACATATGATTCGTAAACATATTTTTTAGATACATACAGTTCAATGATCAAACAGTTTTATTTATAACAATTCAATTTAGCATAAGCCAACAAAGTTAAATGGTTCCAAGTATTGCTATGTATCACTAACAATTCAATTAAACATCAGTCATTTGTTTACACAGTTAAATAAATGATCAAACAGTTCTACTTCAAACAATTCAATTTAGCATAAGTCATTTGTTTGCACTCAATTTAAATATCAAGTTCTATTTAACCTATAGATAGGGCCCTTTCAGGTGATACCACTCAAGAGTAGACCTGGGAGCAATAGTAATGAAGGGGTACTTCACATTCCTAAAGCTCCAGCATTACTGGAGCCTCACCATCAGAATACTTAGTGTCATATCTAGGACACTCGTTGGTGAGGTAGTCTTACTCTTCTGCTGAGATGTAGTTGGTGTCTTAAACAGCCCCACCTGACTTTTGTTAGTCCTAGCAACAATATCTTTGAAAAACTGGCTCCATTCACATGTACAGAGTGAATACCTGTCAAGCACTAATTAAAATAAGATAAAATGCTAAGTAATATTAAAATTCGTTTTGCTAGCAATTAAGAAAATGAATTAAAATAGATTAAAATAAACACTCAATTATTTGAAATATTTAAAAACTAGAAAATACAAATACTTAAAACCACTTTAAACTCATAAAAAACCAGATCAATGAACCTAACAGTAAAAGTGGACTATTCAACATTTCAAATAATAGCTGAAAGCTTATTCAATTATTTTTCTTATTTCTTATCTTCACAAAACCTCTAACTCCTCCTTCCCTAACCCTAAGATTCCATCGAAATCTCTTGCAGTAAGTATTTCCTACTTGGAGGCAATGGTTTCACCATTTGATCAATTTTGCTTTCCAAGGGGAAATAGCATACGATAAATTTTTGCAGTTGTGTCTTCCTATCATAATTTCAGAAGAGATAAGTATAGTTAAGAAATATTATGACATCATTTCCAAATGAATGACTACTGGAGAATATTAGATATGGTAATGATGTAAAATCACATTTCCTGGAAATTGAATCATATATATATATATATATATATATATATATATATATATACAAATTGTACAATTTGTTCTAACTACATAGTAATGAGAAATTCATTATAATACAAGACATTATTGGCATGTCATTTTTAAACGCACATAAAGTTTTTGTAATATACTGGTAATTTAGTCTCACAACTGAATAATGAGAAATTCTGTTGTTATGGTTACATGGTTTTTGTATTTTTATTATTAATCTTTTAACTTTTTTGAAACTGAATAAGTATGTTAAAATAATTAAAATTTTATAAATTTAATATTTATTTATTACTTTAAAAGTAATAAATAAATATTATGTTTATCAAATTTTAATTATCTTCTAATTGTTAGAATAAGCATGGGATTTCTACAAGTAAAGATTGGCCACTATGATCCTTGGAATATATGATGGATAGCAACACTTTGAGCTTAGGCAGAACATAGAGTCACTACTCTCTGATCCTCAATAGAAGTGCTCATACACATGAAATAATTAGAAATAACAAGAATTGTGAGTTATATTACAATGATATATATATTTCTTTTAGCTAAGTATAATAAGCATGGTTCAAAAACTTTGTTTAACAGTAAAGACTTTGATAATAACTGTTTATTACAAAAATTCTCATATATACATACACACAAAATATAACTGTAAACCACCAAAATGGCACATCATAGTGAGATTTTTATTAGACCAAATACACTTAAAATGCTCTAAGTCAGGGACTAAAGCAATTTCCAATCCAATTTGCAACTGAATGATAAATTTGTGAGGTCTGTGTTCATGCTGAACATTTTTTAATCATTCAAATTCTCAATAGAAGCATTAATAATGGGAGTAGAGGTCATTTAGATATATGCTAGAGGTAATAATTCATACCAATGTGAAACAATTTATATTTCTGGTATAATACTTGTAAATCTCCCAAGATTCAAAATTATAGAAACAAAATTGTAACCTAAAACCTTTGATAAAGCTATTGCTCTTTCTAAATTTCTGGTACTTTCCTAATCACTTAGCAATTGTATCCTATTGCTAAATAAACATATTACAATTATTCTCATTGTCCTTATAATTATCAACTTAAAGCAAACCCTACATGCCCCTTAGAAATCCTAAACTTTGTCAATCAGTTATCAATGATAATAACAATGACAGGCAAGTCTGACACCTGAAGCAGTTTCATTTCTATCTTTCAGCAATGTAACTACAAAAGCAGTAAAGATTGAGTCATTCATTTCACAAGTCTGCAACAAATGTGGGCCTTCCTCATCAATAATTCATAATAGATATAACTGAATTATGGCCAGTCATGATGCTGTCCAGGTTACTCAGGCTAATACAACAGACACAAACTTGGGGAAGGAAAAATAAGAAGAAAAATAGAAAAATAACAGAAATGCTTCCTTTTTTTTTTGGCATATTAACATCAATAAGAGTATTTTATACTGTCAAACACTATTATTGTTGACAGGGACAAATACAAAGTAAACAAGGAAGTTGTGTTTTGCCTTTTAAAAAATTTTATGCATTTCACTGTCAAAGGAAGAAGAAAACATCTGTCTCTTTTTAGCTTCTCATGAAGACTGCATGATTCTTTTAAATAGGAAAAATGTACCAATTTTACTTGGTATCATATTTTGAATGTGCATTTTTTCAATAACATAGAATAATTTTTTTAAATATGAAAAATGTAATTGTGTGTGTGTGTGTGTGTGTGTGTGTGTGTGTGTGTGTGTGTGTGTGTGTGTGTGTGTGTGTGTGTGTGTGTGTGTGTGTGTTATTCTGAATCTGCATCTTGTTTTTAATAACAATATTAGACACAAAGATTAATTATAAAACTTACAATAACAAATACATACATTCATGTATAATAAGAAAATTTTGTGCTTCTATAGAATGGTTCACCTATAGAATTTTTAGAGATATAAAATCTTTTTAAAATCATTTATTAACTCATGGAAACAGTATTTTTAATAAATTATCTTTAATATAAAGTTGTTTTTTTATCTAAAACTACATTATCCATTATTATCTAAGTTCTCAATTAAAAAAATTCAAGAGATACTAAATACTCAAACACTATTTTCATTAATGCATTGATTACTTCCCTTCAAGAGTGGTCTCTTCTATAAAAACATCAAAAGTTTTCCATCAGAATCAAAAATCAAAAGGAAAGGTGATTGCATTACAAGTATAATATGCTCTGCTTAAAAATTCACCTTGAGTCACATCTTGCACATGCAGAGTGGATAGGTAAATATATACACAAGTGTAATATTGTAGCAAATTTATTTACTTGTATCTACAAAATAACTACTACATACAGTGGTCCTACTCTACAACAGCTTCTTTCATAAATAACCAACTTATATAACTGCATTTACTTGGTTAAAATTATCTATTAATTTTTGTCTGAATTTCTGAGACGAGGAATTATTATTATACACTGATGTACTCAAATTAGTGTCTTCATTTTGGTTGTTATAGTTACAAACTTTCAGCCATTGTACCTTCCAGTTTCCCTTAGGTATCTGCCTGTAATTATAGCAAAGAAAAGGGCACTAGTCTGAGTACATTAGGTTATAAAAATAACCAGCAATTGATTTATTTCTGGCTGGCAGAAATCTCACCTTCTCAATCTCTTAAGTGAACAATTTTTTAAATTTTATTTTATTCTTTTAGATGAAGCATTATTAATCATTATTAAATAAGCTATTGACATTACTAGTTTGAAAAATGATAACAACAAACTTGATTCCAAAAGATTGGATGCAAAGTAGGAGATGAGTTATAGGTCTGATTTAAGCTTCTGCAATACTAAATGCTTTTGTAGCTAGGTTGGTAAAGCAGCTGGAACAAATGAGCAAGATTTCTCAAGTTAAAAGGAGACATGAGTTCCAGTTTCACATAGAGTTTATCCTTTATTATTGTCACTGAATAGCCCTCACTGCTGTAAACATCTTGACCCAAGTCAGTTTCAGTAAAAAAAATAAATAAATAAATGAAATTAAAGAGATGAAAGAAAATATAAGGCAAAATTAATAATGATTGACAATGCTTCATTTAAAAAAATAAATAAAATAAGACAATGTGTTATATAAAACTCATTACTTCATATATGATAAAGTAGGAACTATATTACACACAAAAAAATACGTTAATGCTTTTTACATATAAAAATTTATCGGATTGCATTTCAATCAACAACAATTAAGAAAAATTTAAAAAGAGTAAATAAACTTTAACCAAAAGAAACTTTTTATGTATTATAGATAAAACAGAATTACATTATCTAATCTACAATGTGCCATCATTTGTAAATGCCATGATGGAAATAGGTGATTTTATCTGTCCTTTTCTATTCTCATCCTAAAATTCTGTTTTTATAAGCATTTTCAATGCCAATGGTTAAAATTTTAACTGTTCATGAACAAATTATTAAGCAAGATAAATTAAAGATAAAAATGTATTCTTAATCAACAATTTGAGCAGAAAGTTAAACCTTGAAATAAATTCATGATCAATGCATTCTTATGGTTGCATCACTTGGACTTTAATGAAACGTTTGAAGAAAAGCTAGATGAGAACTACACAAGAATGCTGCATGATATTTTGAACAAATCCTGGAAGCAGTACCCTAAAAAATAGCAGCTGTATTTCCCCTTACCTCCCATCTCACAAACCATCCAAGTAAGATGAGCAAGACATGCTGGGTACTGCTGGTGAAATAAGGATAAACACATAAGCTACATTCTCTTATGGACTTCTACATATGGACGCACCAATGTGGGCTGACCAGCAAAAACTTACATTTATCAACTCTGTGTGGACACTGGATGCCATCTAGAAGACTTACCGATAGGAATTGATAGGGAGAGATAATCAAAGAAATCCAAACTGTTAGCACACTTTGATGATGAAGATAATATTTATATTTACTACTAGTTGACCAGCTTACATTTAATATTTCCTGAATATGAAATTAAAGGTAAAATAACAACAAAAATTATCATCTACTTGAGCAGGAAGATGGAAATAAAATTAAAGTGTCTATTTTAAATTAAGGCAGCAAAAGGTGAAAGGCTGCATATGTCTTTCCATAGAGAAGATCAATTACATAACAAAAAGAATACAGTTTTTATGAAAATGCAACTTTGGTGACAAATTACAACAATGGGATGTTTGATATTCCCCATGAAATAATCATGGAATTTTATTTATAAAGTTTAACAGAAATAGAAATTTCTATTATATCATAAGAAGTCATAGACATGGCATTTCAGAGAAAGTAATGTAGAAAAGAACTAAGTACACACACACACACACACACACAGAGATATATAATGCATGTTTGTGTTTTATATATGTAATTCTTCCCTCTCCTATTCTACATCTAGATCAGCATATTTGGTCACATCACATGGCAGTACAAAGATTAGCACACTAGACTGAAATACTTTATCTAGGTTAAAAGTTACTTGGAAACAGAGATTGCATGCATACCTACACATTCATGAGTTTTGTACTAAATGATATAAAAGTTCTAATCCTAAAAATTGTGTTAATCAATTTCTCTTATCATCTACATATGAACAAAATGTTAAGTCAAAAATGCTTATAAATTCCCAAGTTACAAAGTAATTTTCAATTAACACAAATTAAATCAGTTTTGAAATTGACTAAATCAATGATTCATTTAATGAATACAGCAAAATTTGAACTTATATCAACCAATCAAAAAGTAAAGCAAAATAAAACATTTAAATATTGAACAATTACTTGTATGATTTTGATGTTAATATTACACAAAACTTTTACACTATGCTTAAAATATGAGATACAAAGATGTAAGATTTGACATGAAGTCATTTTATTGTGGGAAAGAGAGGCATGTATGAATCAAGATTCATGAGTGGCTGTAACTAAAAATACTTGGTCTCCTTGGTACTCCTCTTTTAGGACACCACAGGTACCAAGTGATAAACTCAGATCTGCTAAGCTAGTAGTGCCTGAGAAGAAGGCCCCTAGGATCAGGTAATTAACTTAATATCAGAAAGGTCAAGTATGTAAGATAATCAATCAGAAAATGTATGGGGAGTCCATGTGACATAATAAAGTGCTGGACTGCAGCCTTAAAGTGAGTTCAAACTCCAGTCATGATATTACATTCACTTTCAGACTAAAAGTATGGGAAAAGTATGAACCCTCTTATCCCTCTCCCCTGCCAAGCTATGGGTTAAATAGCATCACTGCTGTTCTTCGAAGAGGATGGCTTTGACATTAGGGAACCCATAAAGGTTGATATGCCATTAGACAAAAAAAACAAAAAAAAATATAGATTATTTTTTAGACAGGGTCACTGAACTTTAGGCGAGTCTGCTGCGTTGTTTACTTCAAGAGATATTCATATTTTGCCTTTATATACAATCATACAACAATTTGCCAAATGACTTTTTTTTCTTTTTGTCAATCTATCTGCTATCACATAACAATAGCTAGTAATAATTAAAGCATAATCCCTGAAATTTTAATTCTTATACATAGTAACAGATTTTTAATGAAAAAATTTAAATTGAATTAACGAAATCCAAAGAAATCCGAATTTTCACTTGTTAAGTTTGTTTCAGTATTGCCAGGTATTTGTTGGTATGGAGTTAGGGCTAGGGTTAATTATTCAAATTTATAAAAACTTTTCTGTATTTTGGAAACATTTAATCTTGAAACAAAAAACATTTTTAAAAACCAACCTCCTCTCATCATGGTATCTAGTAAGACTAAGTTAATTATGTTTTAGTAATTAAATATTCAGTTAATTTACTTCAGGTGAATAAAAATTAAGTAGGTGCATGAAATAAAAAAAATTTGAGACACCCTGCCCTAAACCAATTAAAATTTCATGGTAGATACCACAAGATTAATATGATGTAATTTTATGTAGGTGTCAATCAATTCTAGATGTAATTATAGAATAACTGCCAACAGAAAGAATACATGAAACATCTACCAAAACCATTAACATAGTGTATGTCCTGAGTTTTATTCTTTTTTAGATATCATGTTTATATTACTGTGTAAGAAATAATGAATAAGTAAAAATATACAAAAATTATTTTAATTTTTTATTGGGAGAGAAGTAGTACATGTAATATTATAAACTATTTTTGGCTTTTCTGGTCATATAGGGATTTTAAATAAAACAAAATATAAATATGTACAAATCTTATTTACCTAAATATTAAACATTAAAGTTCTAAAAGTTCCCATTATCTAAAATGATTATGTCTGAATGTAAAATATACATTAAGACATTGGTGTCATTTGCTGATAAACTACTGATTAATAACTATAATTCATAAGAACTTACTTTACAAAGGAAATTATTTTACATAAAAAGTAACCTATAGTATTGAAATATTTTCAAACTTGCAGGAGTATTCATCTACTTCAGTAAGAGGTCAAGAAAGACTTGGATCACAAACACAGTTAAACTAACACACAAATGTAAAAATACCTTTTACATATTTCATTTTTAGAAACAATGCCTATTTTACAATCTTTGTTGTCAATCAAAAATTTATACTCAACAGTTACAAACAGTAATTGTTTCTACAAAAAATAAATGAACTTAATAATGCTCTGTGAATAATATCACCAAATTTTGCAGAAAAATATTTAAATTCAAGCAATTGATTTATTGATTTTAATACTTTTAGTTTTTGTCTAGATTGTTAGTCCTAACTAAGCAATGATTAAATATGAATTTCAGTTAGACATTAAGTTTTTTCTTTTAAATTTTGAAAATTAAAATTCTGAACTATTAGTTACGTCTTGCATCAACATGGCTTCACATTGATTATTTTTTTTAGAGAGACCCCTTTCCTAATGAGAAATAAAAATGTTTTCATTTTAAAACCTTCACAGAGTCCAATAAATACACATACCTGATTTGAAGCTCTACATAAAAATTTTTGACCATCAATATAGGATAGACAAACACTTCCCAGTTATTAATAAAGATGAAATTACACATCTCCAATAGAATAATACATTAAATATATAAAAAAAAAAATTTGACTCAGCAAAGGTTTTATTCATACATATAATACTATATAATTTATTGTTATAAACAACTCTTAAGAACTGAATGCCTGACTGGGATTGGCTACTTGAAAATACCATAAAAAGGGAACAAACTTGCTTAGATATGAACTAACTGTTTTAATACTATATTATTTGATCAGAAAGCCTGAAATTTACAGCCCTTTTGTCCAACAAGGTTGGTATTTCTAGTAAATATATATATATATAGTGCAACCTTATAATTTTTAAGCCAGTTAAATAATAAATTTGAAAAATAATAGCTGCATTTCTTTCATCTTAACATCCTAAAATCTATTTTTGTAGGCATTAACTGATGTCTTAATGTAACATTAAAATTCACTTATCAACTTCAAAATATTAAATCAATGATAAAATATTTTCAGTCTAATCAGGTATTTTAATTTTCCAATTGTGGTTACCTCCCTTCAGTATATAATAAAGACAGATTTATCTCCGGTGCTATACCTAAGAGGAAAAAAAATCACTTCCAATTAAAGACATATAAAAAATAAACACTTATTTCTTATGTACTTTAAAAAAGGCTGAAATATTTTTGATATGAAAAAAAATATCTTCTAAGTTTTTATTGCCATAATACACTTTAATAAACAATGATAATTTGTTCTTTTTTTTAAAGTTTGGAATCTTCAATTCTGTATGATTAGTTAGGGGTTCCAATTTTCTTCAGATATCAATCAGTCAGTAACTTTCTAGGAATTTTTATCTGAACCCTTTATTCAATCCATGGAGATAAGACACTTGTATGAGAACAATCCACCTTTAAGGATTAAATAAAAAGTGGGGTTCAAAATTTCCAGAAGATTAACAACTATGACAGACACCTGAAAAAGGTTGAAGAGTACAACAGTTTAAATTTTGAAATTTTCATAAAAATCAAAATTAGGTCACTCGTCTTGGGTACATCAGTATTTAGTAATGATAATTTCTCAGCTTAAAAATTAAAACAAAAAAGCCTACACTATTCAACATTACTAGCATTAATTGTGATGAATTTATATGTGAGTTTATGCCTTTTCTGATTTGATGTATTTCAACTGACGCAAATATCAAGTGATAAACAAGTAATTTTAAGTAAAGAACAAGATGCATTAAATATGCTGCAAACAAAACCATATTAACACATAACTGTCTATAAATTTAAAAAAAAAAGATAATAAAATGCCATTCATGCATATTATTATAATAAAAGATAAAATCTTTCTTGAAAAGAAAAGAACTCATGGTAATAACTATTACATCACTGAACATGTAAAATATTATAAGAGAATATTCTGATGATAATTCTTTCTCAGTTGTACACAATAAAATAATCTTATTTTATTTTTGGTATAAATAACTGTCGCATCAATATTAGCATGAAGAAAAGGAAAATAGTTACCACAATATTATATATATATATATATATATATATATATATATATATATGTATGTGTGTGTGTGTGTGAGAGAGAGATGAGTGGAAGGAATGCCAGCTCACCTGCAGATCATAATTGTAAGACTGAGTCATGAGTTTTGGCCATGTTTTACATCATATATATATTTTTACAATTTAAATAAATTGTACATTATAAACTGACTGAAAATAAAATTGCAACTGGATAGAATAGGGGCTGAGTACTGTTTATATCCACTTTATTTTGGAACCTGTGCAATGTATTGATCTGCATTTGTAATCAGAATGTTACAATTTTATTTTCTGTCAATATATATATATATATATAACTAGAAGAAAACTCAAACCTGGTTAAATTGTCATTATAAATTTATTTCGGCAAAAAATATCATAACAAAAAGTATAATGATATTCTTCGCCTAAATAAATTTATGACAATTTAACTAGATTAGAGTTTTCTTCTAGTTACATTGTATATGCTCTCTATATGAGTTTTATTATATAAACCTGGATAGGGAATATAGAACAATAGCCATACATCGAGCACTCCCATAGATTTATATGAAATTCCTCCTATATTCTATACATGAATAATCCACACCCATTGTCTTTGGACACCGACTGGATATTACTGATATATAAGTGTGTGTGTGTGTGTGTGTGTGTGTGTGTGTGTGTGTGTGTGTGTGTGTGTGTGTGGTAATATATATTGCACAATATATTTGCATAATAATTTTCAAGGTCATACTTGAAAATAATGTTAAAGGAACTCTTAAATTGCTTATTGGCTCCTTAGATAAATCAACTAAGATACATTTAAATATATTTATATTAAAAATCAGTTTAATTTATAGCAAGGAGGCAATTGTAATTTTTACTTAACTTAGATGAATTTGATATTCAAAATGTTTAAAAGAAACAAGAAAATACAGGGTAACAAAGTTTTGTGATATTTTAAAAGTACAATATAATTGCAAAATCTCTTAATTCATTACCATCCTTCTTTTTAGTATTAAAGATCAGGGGATTTAGTAATCAAATCATCATGGACATAAAAGGCATTTAAAGATTAAACTTTCTACAATAATCCCAGTATTTTTCATTAATTCTTCATCAGCTGATAGGATCAGACAATTATTTTGTGAAACTTCATTTGTTTCTTTTTATACATTAAGAACTTATATAATTTTAACTGTTGACTAGCTGTAAAGGATAGTATAATTTTCCACTTACAGTTACCTGGTTGGAAAAGCATATGACTATAAACCAGAACAAAAAGCTGGTCTTAACCCTTTGAAACTTTAGCCTCTTGGCTCTCAGATAATTTGTACCTGAGTTCACAAAAAAAAAAAATAAATAAAATAAAAATAAAAATGAAAAATAAGATAAAACACCAAAAACATTCCAACTTTTCCCGAGAGCATAGACATCTTTGTTTAAAGCTATCCTATCATTCCATTAAATTAAAAGCTGTAAATGGTTGCTATATCTTATTATTAGTATCTGCTGGGATCTTCCTAAGTGTGAAATATTAGGTTTCGAGTGTAGTACAACAGCAATCAAGTTTATAGGTTTAAAAGGTTCAACAAAAGCAAAAATCTATTCATCTAATAATATAACAATAATGAGCCTAGTCTGCCTTACTATTTTACCCATAGTTAGGGGAGAAGAGATGGCTTCACACCTTTTCCAAATGCATTAGTACAGATTGAACACAAACTACCTCAGCCAGAATTTGAACTTGGCTCACTGATTCCATTTCATGTGCCAATAATCATTATACCACCCATAATCCTCAAGAAGATAAATAAAAACATAAAACACTATTTTACCACTGAACTATTGTTCTTTTTTAAAATAAATTTGTATGTAATCTTCATGTAAGAGGTAGATAATTTTTGAAAAGTGCAATTTCTTACTCATACAATAGAGTTCACTTCCCTGTTTTTACATAAATAAACAAAACAGAAAAACAAAGAGAAAATTTGCAATGAAATAGTCCCATTAACTGTGTATATCTTTACCCAACTCCTATACATGTGCAGGGAGTGACACAAGATCAGTTTTTAAGTGGAGTTTACCAGGTTTGAATTCAGAGTTTTTCTTCTTCTAGACTGATTGCCATATCAAGGTTAAAGAGCCCATTCTGCCCTATTATCTACCTATAGATGGAGGGAGAATAGTTGAATTCATACCTTTTCTAAAGGTATTAGCACTATTTGTAACTGAAAAAAATCTACAGTGAAATATGTTGGTTCATCTTCATCTATATGTTACTAAAATTCTCATGATGTTTATATATGTAACTATAACCTCAGGTGGTGTAATGGTTAGCAAGCTAGACTAGCAAACCTACACGAGTGAGTTCGAGTCTCATTGGGTGCCCCTTAATTTGGCCTTGTGCTACATCGAAGTACAGAGCTTCGTAAATTACTATATATGTAACTCTAAGCTAGCACATAATAGCAAGATTTTTATAAGTGCAATAGACTAAAAATGCTAGAGAACAAAGCAATTTCCAGTCAATTTGAAACTGAATGATAATTTTGTGAGGTTTGCAGAACATTTTTTTAATCAGCTAAGTTCTCAATATAGCAGAAATAATGTTGAAGTACTAAACAGAATCCTTAGATCTTTCCTTAATAGAAGTATCCATATTATCATGGACTACTGTTACAATGGAATCCCAAAAGGTACACAACTCATCTAGTGGATAGAGGCAGAACTTATAGCTTCACAGGGATAAGATTTCTGGGAAAGTGGAAGAAATATGTCTTGATTATGCTGTCTTCAGTACATTACAGTAGAAAAATAAGGGAAAAATTATGATTTACTTTTTTCATTATAGGACATTATAAACATTTGTATTCTTCTAATCAATATTCTCATGTTTTACAATAGCAGAGCTTTAATTAGCACTATTTACTCATTTACATTGATGTGGCTACTCTATAAAATACTGATCTCAACTAAGAATGGAAAGATAAGGCTTGAATGAAGTATCGCATTTTTTTTTAAGCCAAGGAGTGAAGTCTATCACAGAGCACTGACATTGAAGTCTAACTTCCAAATATAGATTTTTCAAAGACAAGAATAGATAAATTTGAATTAGAATTCTTAATATAATGAAAATAACTATGTAATACTAATTAGAGTTTCTCACTCCTTTCTAAATGGAAGCATCAATTATGGACCGCTGTTACAAAGGGAACCCAATAAGTTTACAGGTGGTCTGATGCTAATGTAAAATTACCTATCTGAATGTAGGATGAAGATCACATAAAATTGTGAATGGTTCTATATACAATGGTTGTTATCAATTCCTTTGGACAAAAATCAACAATGCAGGTAGAGTGTTAGCTAGCATATTCTCATTGGCTGTTTAATGGCTAATTCCCAATAAAAAAATAATTCTAATTCCCCAATTAAGCTGAGCTCAAGTTTTTTGTTCCATATTGTTCATTGTAATGAAAAAAATTGAAATTTGTGTCAGTAAAAAATTTTTTATAAAAAATTCATATTAAAACATTTAAGCAAAGCAGAGGACAGGAAAAACACAAAGAAGAAGAAAAAACATAGCTTAGACAAACAAATTTCATTAATTCCTTTTTTTTTCCCACTCTTATCACTTTTCTATTATTACTTATAGTGATAATAGTAGTAGTATTACTATTAGACATTGCTCATCTAGTAAACAGTTTGTTTGAAACAAAACTCATGTTTTTCAGCAAATATTCATTCTCTGAGTCAATTCCTTCTAAGAATGAATTGACTGAATTAAATATTATCTCTTTGACTGCCATGTTACCCACTGATAAAATCTTAAATCATATTCAGTTTTTCTTTTCTTCTAAACTCTGGCAATAGTTTAATGTTTGATCACCTGCCTATCCGATGTTGGATAAGTGTATCATAATGTTACTACATAATTCTTCATTCAGAGACCCGATCAATTCGAGTATTATTTAATCTAGAATTAATCCTTAAGCTTTTTCTACCATGACTGAAAAATTAAGACAAAAACCAGAGTAAAGTTCAGAAATTTTAATTTTAAGATGCAACTTTAATGTCCATTGTTTTATGTCCGTTGTTTCTATATTCATTGAAAAATTCTCTTTTTATTATTTATATTTATTTATTGTATTTTTAAGAGTACTAAGGTAAAAATGCTGATTCCACCTATTTTTTGAACAAATTCTTTTGTTAAAAAGGTATTTTTAGACCCTCTGAGAACAGTAAAATTCAATGTTTTATCCATGATACACCACCATGGTGTGCACTGTTAAAGAGACAATAAAACGCAGGCCAATGGCCAGGTTCCTGAGTGGATAAAGAGAGTGAATTAAAATGGACCATCACAACTTTTAAATACAAAAATGTACTATAAATTTCCCAATCCTATAAAAATGGTGAGAAAATCAAATTCCTAGTTGGGCATGATCACCTTAACATCAAAAAGAGTAAAGTGCTTTTTTAAATAAACAGTTCAACACTTGGCATATCATTTCTCAAATTTCTTTAATTCTTTGAAAAAATTGAAAGAAAGTTATTAAAAAAAAAGGTGGTGGGGTCATTGTTGAGAACTTTTCATCAACCCCTTATATAATACTAATAAAGAGAAGTCATTGAGTAAATAGCCTAGTAAAAAATGTACCAAAATTTCTATGACATGAGCAAGTAAAAAGATAATTTTTTTCATATCTATGAAGTTTGATAAAATTGCTGCTTTTATTTATAAGTACATATTAGATATTTTATTTCTTTTCATAAATTACTCACAAATTTCATAGAAACCTTGTCCTATAATTAAATTTTCATATAAATTTCATACACTAAATGTAATAACTATTATTGGATAGAGGTAGTATTAATACTATGAGGTGTAAAACTTCCAAGGTTCTTTCAGAATCCAAAGATAAATATAAAATAAATATGAATTCCCCATATTTCAAATTAACACTATATATATATATATATATATATATATATATATATATATATATATAATCTCTTTATGGATTGGCACTTGGACAAGAATCAAAGTATTGTTCAGCAGTATTTCTGCCTACATGTGAAAGATCAGAACCCATGAAAATTTTAGTAATTTTAGAAACTATAAGATATGAGAGTAAAAAAATATCAAATGAAAAAAAATATTTCATAAAATTATAACTGTAATGCTTTGTTACTATAACAACAGATTGTGGGATTATATATATATATATATATATATATATATATATATATATATATATATACACACACACACACACACACTGAGAGAGAGAGAGCAAGAAATTAAATTAACAAAATACTTATGTAACTTGCACCAATTAAGAAGATTATTTCACAGAAAGGTTTTGTCTTATTTTAAAAAATGAAGAAAATCCAGGTGATTTTAAAAAGCTGAAAAGAATTTCCAAGTTTCTTTATTAATTTCTTTAAGCTATAGAAATTTAGAATTAAACAGACAATTTGGCATCTCCACAAATACTTGGCTCACTTTTGAACAGACATCCATTGTTAAATGTGTAAATTTATTGTAAACCTAATCATTCTATCATTTACATTCAATATTTGATACAGGGTTAAATTGAAAGGATGCTAAACAAAATTAGTTTTCCTTAGAGAAACACAGTAGAATTGCATGCCAAAAATTGCCCAGCTCACAAAGAACAAGTTTACTAAAAATTTACAGTTACAATAGCAATAGGAAGCAATATAGTCAAAGAATAATGTAGCATCAGGAGTAACAACTGAATAATATTATTTCCAATGATTTATCAAGAATGCAAGCTGTCCATCAAAAGTATTAATGCATTTTACAGTCTACACCTTCACTACTTATTTTGGGTAAATCTGTCATATCATGAGAAGAGTGTTTTTATGAGCTTTTATGAAAATACCATAAAGGATTCAATAGAGATTTTACTGTACTTCAAGTTATTAATATAAAAAAAAATTCTTTTTTTAAGCTTTTTTTCCTGTCAACAATTTCTTAGGCTACTTTCACAAAATGAAATAGTAAAGATTTTTCTATACTTTTTTAAGCATTTCATCCCATTAGACATTACAGCTTGCAATAGACTACAAGATTTTATTTTTACCAACCATAATGACAGTAGTAATGGCAGACATAAAAAGAGTGGGTTGTTTTATGTTCCCTTCAAATACAATCAATTTTTAGTGAAAAAAAAAAATTAACTCAAAATATGAAAGAAAAATATCCTAAATATGGTAAGTAGCCAAATTTATTTGCTCTAGAATGTTGATACAATTTATAAGTTTTTTTTTTTTTTACAAATTGACTCAATATTCACAAAAAATTATTCTACCATTCATACATATGGTAGTTATATACAATGAAACTTCCATTTTTGTTGGTAAAAATCAGTAATAAAATTATCTTCTTATACAATGCGATCACTAAATACTGCCATAGTTATATATATCAAAAACAAAACAAAAAAATATTTTGAAACACATCTTATATAAAGTATGTGTAAAGTAACAAAATAATAAACTTATGAAAAAAAGTTTTTTGTTGTTTTAGGTGGGGTATTTGTGTTTGGGGTTGTATAGCTCAAATTAGTTCAAAGAAATTGGAGTTGGATATTTTAAATCTGTTTATATATTTCAAATAGGTTTGTTAAGTTTAAAGTTAAAATTTGGTTTAAAAATATACTATTTTCTATACAAAGATTTAAATCCTCTCTGTTTGTTTGTTTGTTACCATAATACAGCAAAAATATTATTTGTTTTCCATTCGAATGTAAGCCCTCCTCCCATTTTGACCCTGACTTTTTATAGATCAAATTTCTCACATTATACATGAGTAAATATGGTATATCCACTTGCATATGAGCATGCGTGTCAGATATTCTGAAAAACTGCTAGTCTAGTATGTCTTCTTTTCTTTTTTTTTTTTTTTTTAAATTAGCAACATCAAGACTACATGGCAGCCATATTGTGCATACAACATTTTCACTTTGAACATTTACACTAATCAAATGTTCTTAATTTTGAGTGATCTTTGTTGATTTAATTACTTTTAAGTCTACTAATAAATAAAAGATTTATTAGTGATGATGTAAAACTTAAGCATCAGTTCATATGAATCCAGATAATTGAACAACAATTAAAAACTTCTAACCATAATCAGTGACATGAAAAAGGTGGTTAAGAAGTATATTATTGAGCTTGTATTTACTTGACTAATGTTGGTCCAAAAATTGTTAATCTGCCAAGGCTTTGGAAATTCAGGTGCAAAAAAGAAAATCAATGATTTACAGGATATTGTAAAATAGGTTATATTATATTTTTAAAACAAACTGTTATATAAGCTTCTCTAACAACTTCCACAGTGGAAAATTTGTAGAAAATAATCTAATTACCAAATTAAATGCACCATAAATACCTTAGCAAACATTTTGAATAACAAAATTAATGAGATATTTCTATAGATAAATGTACTACTTCAAATAAAGAAGCAATTTTAAACTTGTGGTCTTCCATAGATTTCTCTGCTTTCAAATGAAGATGCATGGCATTTCTATGAATTTTATAGCTGTTTGTCAATATGACTACAAAAGCCAGAACATTTTTTCAAGACAATGTGATAATGGTCTTTATCTACTCAGCACCTGAGGTGAAAAAAAAACTAAAACACTTGACTGCTTTCAGTTCAATGTTCAATAATTGTGCCACATACAAAAAACTGCATGAAAGAGAAATTTTTTAGACTGGACAATAATATATCATACAAAGACTGTTATTGAACATATCACATATTGTTTTGCTAACAATAAAGACTAAACTTCAAGGATAGAAAAGAAATTCACTTTAGTCTTCAAAGATATAAAACTAAATAAAACATCTATTTACATTACATAGTAAACAAAATTGTCAAGAGTAGCCAATGAAATCATATCTGAAGGAATCTTTTCATTATATTTATAAATCATCATCATTGTGCCTATGAATCAGGACACGGTAAAATAGTTCTGTCCACCTGAACAGATGCATTCTTTTACCATAACTGCATTGTTTTTTGTTTTTTTATTTCTTTTGTCATGTTATCTCCGCTCTATGACCAAACCAAACCATCCTTCTTCCTCTTGGCTTGGGATCAGTATTGGTAGAGTTAGAGACTTTTGCTCCTGGTATGAATTCAGAGTTGTCCATATCCTAAACTAGTTGCCAACTAACCTGCCATATTATTTTACCCATAACTGGAGGAAGAAGACATAGGATCACGCCTTTATCAAAGATATTAATATAAATTGAATACAAAAAGCCTCAGCCAGAATTTGAACTTGGCTTAGCATTTTTTTTTTTTATGCAGATAACCATTACACCACATTTACGCTATATCTGTAGATACATAAGCACAAAATGTATATTTACCCGAGATTGGTCTTATAACATCAGTTTATGGAACTTATAGAATATGCAATTGAAAAACGAACTTTCAACTTAAAATAGGGACATTTTATTTGCAAAGAGACAAGATACTTGAGATTTGTTTTTCATTAATTAAACTTTCAATGCATAAATATTCTGTGCTATGTATATTGAGCTTGGTGTTTAAAAGTCTCCAATAAGAAGAAAATCATTAATAATCTGGAAACTTGAATTAAAATTAAAATGTCTTTTCAATTAAAAATAACAATTGATAATGCCAATCTGCTATTGTAGAAGGTTTAAAAATATAGTGACAGAAAATAACATTAATAAACTGTATATCTTCCTTAAGCATACTTCTACCTGTACAAATGAGTATTATCATATCACAAGATGCCAACAAAGACTGAAAATTTCATCAGAATATTCTACAATCCCTTAACAAGCACATATCATACACAGGTCAAAATTGACACTTCAGGTTTTGCAATTTTATTTTCCAACAGTATGCTACTGATTTACCTCACCTCTCTGCAACAGACAAAAGTCGACACAAGGTCAATTTTTAAGCAGAAACCCTCCTGCACATGAATGCATGGTTGATGATGATAAGATAAATAGGTTAACTTTATCAGCATTCCTCCCTTTGGGAAGTGTATCAAGCAATAAACCTGGCCCTACCACTTTTAAACAAGGTATTTGCTACCAAGGGAGACTGCCACCTGAAGCTAAGCTCATTTATTTTATCTCACCTGACATAAGCTCCAGGCAGATAAATGTTGACACATCATGAAAACAAAGAGTGAGTGCTACCATCAAACTTCAATTTGATATTTGTTTATGACAAACAATATTAACATTAAATTACATCTATAAAAATTAAAACAGTTTTGAATACTTCATTTTATTTGTAAAATGTATTATCAGTACTAGTAATTTGTCTTTGTTTACTTTTTCAAACTTTAAAATCATAGCTTCTTATTTCTGCAAAGAAAATTTCAGTTTTATAACTTAGAAATGATTAAATGATGTGTAGTACAATTTATGTTCAAACATGTATCATAAATTCCAAGGCCTTTAATAGGCAACTAACATCTACATATTTCCAATTATACATTGATTATATCAAATTTGATAACTTTATAAAAATAACTTGCATTCTTCTAATGCTTTCTTCAGCCCTGTCTGCAGGTCTTAGAATATGCTGACTATATCACCTGCAGAGAGGTAAGGCCCACTGGGCATGTCACTAAATTACATCTGAAAGTGAGGCTCCAGTTTTGGAGATCTGGAGAGTGTGGTGTACCCCTTTATTGCCATTACTCCCAGGTTCACTCTGACTTGGAGTGGTAGTACCATCTATGGCTCAAATAGATCTGTTTAAAAATTATTTGTATTTGATAGGATTTTGTGTAAAAACAAAAACTCTTAAGAAACAACCACACAAAATATATAAATATGAATGTACAAGAAATGTGATTCCCTAACCTCTAGGTATAAAATAAACCTAGACAGGTTAACATGCTGTTAAAATCAATGAACTAATCATGTTTTCTTTCTTTCTTCTGTTTATACGAGTGATTTTCCCAACATAATTTATCCCACTATTTTGAACCCATAGACAAGTAGAAGTGTCAATCCATACATAAATAATCACATTATTTAAGACAAGAACTTAGTTTTTGTATAAAGAGCATCAAAAGAGGGAATAATGAATCTATAATTGTGAAATATATTTTCCCTCAGCTGATCCAAGTTTTTCATATCTACACATCTTTCTTTCCCATCTTAATCTTATTTTGGATGTTATTTGCATATAAAATAGAATTAGCAAGTCAAGTTCATTTTCCAGCTAAGTCTGTTTGCATTTACTTCATGCTAACGCCCTTAAAAAAAGGCATGAATCTTTTTCTTATCTCCCTAGCTACAGGTAAAAATAGTATGGCAGACTGCACCTAGAAGAATAATTCAAAAGTAGAGATTGAAAACCCTTAAAACATATGTATACTACATCTACACAAATGCCTATTTTGACTAGTGACAGGAGTTTGACAAGATGATCTCACTTGTGCAGCTGCTGATCATCTCAGACTTTTTATGCCACTAGAATTTAACTGAAAGTTTAGGTAGTGCTGATGTTGGTCTGTGAAACTCTTTCACAACACTTAAACCTCTTTTATGCAGGTAACCCAATTTACTCTATACCAAAGATTATGAAATGAACCATCATCATCCCTATCAATGGACTACCATGATGATAAATTTTATATATTTTAGTATTTACTTTGAATATTTGTATACCTATAATAATTCATACTTCCAGTACTTTTAATTCAATTATTTATTTACAAAATAATGCAAGAAATAATTACATTTTGTCAGCCAATTATCTTTTTTTAAAACAACTTTATGATCAAGAGAAAGTTTCAAAGTACATATTCATTTCACTTACAAATTACAGTTACAAAGGTTTTACAAGCAAAATGAAGTAAGCACAAAACATGAAATCTTAATGATCACCCAAGTATATTTTTCTTACCAGTCAAACAGGTCAAGGATGTCATATAGACTCTGCAATCATCCCACATTTGACACCAATTGCTTTTATTGATTGTTTTTAGTCGTATTCATCTATTAGCCAGTTGTTTAAGTAATCACTCATCTTCACAAAACCAATAGGCAAATGATTGATTATTGATATTAACTTACCAACATCCACCACAATTACAGTTACTTACAAAACATGGAACCAATTTAAGCAGAACCACTTTTCAGATAAGATTTCTCCAAGAAGATGAGAAATCCTATCTGAAAAATAGCTTTAAGCAAGTTTTTTTATGGTTTGAAAATTGGAGTTTTAATTACTTTTACACAACAGCTTATTAAGACTTAGCAACTAAAGAAAATATGTCAATGATTTTATGAGTTTTACTACTATACACACATCACAGGAACCCTGTATGGTGTAATGATCAGCAAACTCATCTCACAAATTACTACCAAGCAGTTAGTTCAATCTTCATTAGGTGTTCCATACTTGTGATCTTGTACCAAATTTAAACTAACACATTACTCAATAAGTCCCTGGCCTGACAAATAGATGACACTACTAATAAAAAGTCCATATGATTTTTTATAAAGTACTAACCTTCAAATGGCACATGTCAAAATTTCAGCCCAATTGGATAATTACTTTACAAATCACAGTTATTTAAGTGAAGCTACTGTTGCAAATTTTCAAAACAATAGAAAAATCTGAATTTCCTGTGTTGATAATGGATTGCTTTCTGAGGGGGAAAATACTGTTCAAGCAAAGCAATGGCTTGACAAGTGTTATTCAGACTCTGCTCCATCGGAAACAATGGTTAAAAGGTGGTGTGCTGACTTTAAATGTGGTTGTACAGACACAAATGATGCTAAATGCTCAGGTCACCTAAATTCAGCACTTGTCCTGGAAAACACAAAAAAACTCCACAAACTCGTTTTGGCTGATCATAAATTGAAGTTGAGTGAGATAGCAGAGGAGTTAAAGATATCAGAAGGCAGTGTATTCACCATTTTGCATGGACATTTGTCAATGGGAAAGCTGTGTTCAAAGTGGGTGCTGCATTTGCTCACAGTCGATTAAAAACAATGTGTTGACGATTCAGAGCGTTGTTTACAACTGTTTCAATGCAACAAAAAAGAGTTTTTGTGTAAATATGTGACAATGGATGAAAAATGGATCCACCACTTCAGTCAGCTAAGTGGACAGCAGCATGTGAAAGCCGTCCAAAGCGACCAAAGATACAAATATCAGCAAGCAAAGTTTTGGCTTCTGTATTTTGGGATGTGCAAGGTATTTGGTTCATCAATTACCTTCAGAGAGTAAGATCCATCAACAGCGAATATTATATTTTGGAGGTGCCCGTGGTGTAATGGTTATTGTCGTAAGAAATTGACACAGCGACACGAGTTCAAATCCGGGATGAGATTGATTGTATTTCACATAGCACTAATACCCTTGGGAAAGGTATGAATCCAATTATTCTCCCTCCAGCTATGGGTAAATAGTAGGACAGACTGGGTTCTTCAGCCTTGGTGAGGCAACTAGTCTATGAGAAGGAATACTCTGAATTCAAATCTGTCAAACTCCGCTTAAAAATTGACCTTGTGTCATATCCTGCCCGAGTGGAGGGGTTGGTAAACATGATCAACAGCGAATATCATATAGCATTATTGGTGTGTTTGAAGGAAGAAATCGCCAAAAAATAGCCACAAATGAAGAAGAAAAAGTCCTCTTTCACCAAGACAATGTACAGTGTCATAAGTTGATAGCAACAATGGCAAAATTACATGAATTGCACTTCAAATTGCTTCCACACCCACTCTATTCTTCAGATGTGGCCCCCAGTGACTACTGGCTGTTTGCAGACCTCAAAAGAATACTCCAGGAAAAGAAATTTGGCTCCAATGAAGAGGTGATATCTGAAACTGAGGCGTATTTTGAGGCCAAAGACAAATCGTTCTACAAAAAAGCATAGAATTGTTAGAGAAGCGTTGGAATCAGTGTATCACCATAGAAGAAGACGATGTTGATGAATAAAGTCAAATTTTGCCAAAAAGTTGTTGCTTTATTAGTTAGGCCCAGGACTTATTGAGTGATGTGTTATGTTTAAACTATGTAGGTTACCTTACATAGTGAAACTAAATTAGCAGGCTAGTAAGTTCATTTATCACTGGATGCCCCATACTTTTGACCTTGTGCCAAACTAAGCTGAGCTTAATAATTGAAAAACTAAGCATCCATCCCTTACAGAGATCTGAATTTAATGAAATAATTTTTAAAAAGTATTAATTCACTACTTACTACCCCATAAAAAATTCATAGATATCTCTGAATTCCTATAAAATTCATATTTTTAGAAAAAACAATAAAAAATAACATATTTACGGCAAGAATTCTATAATTACCACTTTTCTATTGTTATGGTAACATGAGGCTGGCTTACTTCAAGTGATGTTGAGCTTGGCTCATGTTACCATAACAACAGATTTTTGGACTATTCAGTTTGCCTATTTCTGTAAGGAAATATTCTGGTAACGTAAAAAAGTGCTGACCACTATATATATATGTTTTATTTATATGTGAATAATCAACTTGCTTGTGGGAATTTGTAGCAAGAGTTACACATACACACACATTTGCAAATGTCGATTTTTTTAAAAATTTAATTAATAATCATTCCAAATTATAAATAAACCTTTCACTGGCTTAATTTTAGTTTTTACAAAGGTAGAGTATAAATATAACTATACCTTTGTTTTTGTTTTGGGTTTAAACTTAGATTGAAATGTCTACCTACCCACACTCTTATTGTTTACAGTTACAACAGTTAAGTTCATTGCATAACAGAGTTGGGTCATACAAAGAAGCAAAGCAGAACAACAAAATTGAAGAAATAACACCAATGCCTGGCATTGTTTTATTAACAGGTCATAATCTTACATTTTGTATTCAAAGAATGTATTTGTGAATATAGCTTAATGGTAAGAACACTGAATTGTTCATCAGATAGTTTATATAATCTGATTCCAAATGCTACTTGTCAAGGTTGCCTATGGGGCTAACAGCTTTTTGGTATTACTGCCCAAGCAGATAAGGTAATACTAGGAAAGTAATTTGCTCAAGTGTTCACTCACCCACTTTATTCTCTATCAAATATCATGGCATGCCAGTGAGGAGATATTTTGTCAAAATGTCTGGAAAAAGGACAAACCTCAAAGAGAAGTGGATTAATACCTTTTAGGACATTAATATGATTAGAATTCAAGCTAGTTGATGTTATGTCACTTTGTAACTATGGTTTCAAATGCTCAAAGATATATTAACTACAATCTTTCTAATAAAATATGAATAGATACAATTCTTTAGCTAAGTACAGCAAATTCTTCATAGTTATATGAATATATTATATCCAGCAATAGAAGTAGCATTGTTGAATTAAAGGTGTACAAATGAACAAAAATCTACATGACCATTCTTCAGTGTAAATGATCTGAGGATATCAATAAGAAATGTCAATTTATACTTCCATTTAGAATAGAAAAATTATATTATACCAGCAAATTAAAAATAGGAACAAATAAATTCCATTTTTGTGTCCAAAAGAGAAGTGACCTTTTAAAACAGCAAGCCAATGAGACATTTCAACATACTTGCAAGTGAAGTGTTGTGTAACAGTGATTTTGACCTTGTGAATGAAAAAATAAAAAAAAATAAAAAATGCATCACACCATATTCATCAATATTGGATCAACACATGCAAGAGTGAAAATGTTTGTCTTTTTTTTTTTTTTTTTTGTTTGGTTTGGTTTTTTTGGTGGGGACAAGCTGAACAGTTGAAGGATTTTGGAGTGAAATTCTATTTCAAATTAGGAAAAACTTTTATAGAGACTGCTCCAACAAGCATATGGAGAGGATTGTTTAAGCCATATACAATGTCATCAGTGGTACCAGGATTTCAAATTGGGAAAAACATCAAGACAATCCCAAATTTAAATAACCTTCACACTGATGAAGCACAAAACAATTCTCATACTCTAGCTATCCTACTTTTCAAATTTGGCTCCTGTAGACTTTTTTGTTCCCATAATATCCACCCTGAAAGGTCATCAATTTAAGAAAAGATAGAAGAAAATGCAGTAAGACCTGTAAACTATTCCTCAAAATTACATCCAGAACTACGAAAAAAAAGTCCACTAGGAATAGTATATCAACAGTGAATAGTGCTATTTTGAAGGTGACTAAATCTAATTAAGTAGTAAATAAAGCAATAAATTTTGTTTTTGAAAAAGTTTGGTTTCTTTTTGAACACACCTCATAAATTGATTAAATTTTAAGATACAAATACATATAAAGTTATTTTTAGAAAACCCATGCAAAGAAAAAAATAACCTGCTTTATTAAACCCTAAATAAAGATGAAAAACAAATTTAAACTGCTTTTTTCTTGTTTACAAATGATAAAATTATACATCATAAAGAAACTTTGCTACAAATTTAATAAAATAATCTTTCAAGCAAACATAGAATAAAATCTAAACATAGAAACATAGAAACTTATACATGTTTATACTGGCTAAATGTCATTCAGATAAATATCTAGTCACAAAGGAGAGAAATCCACAAACCTTTATTTAAAATCTTATCAAACCTAAAGACTTTATTAGCAATCCCCACAGAAAATACTGATAAGTATTTGAACAAAAACAAAATCTTGATACTCTCTGTTGGATAATGCTAATAAAGTTGGGGGTAGTCCCCATAGCATAATGGCTAAAGTGCTGGACTGTGGCCTCTAAGTAAGTACAAAATCTGCTATTTTCTTATTGCCAAAAATTGCAGGAGTAATTAAGAATAATGAGCTAGGAGAGGGATCCAATTTAACATATAATTTTGGCAATTCTTCAAAATAGCAATGTGAGTTCACCTTTTCAATCTCCTTGATTCTACAATTCTGAACATTTTGGGATATAAAATTTTGTTTTGTTTTTATCTATTTAATAATTACAAAATATTTTCCAGAAATTTAGCATACAGAGCCACAAAACATGACTAAATATATGCTTTGTTATTTAAAATAATAAATATTTTTAAAAAATCAGAAGTAAATTGTCTATTCGATATGTCAAAGGAAAGATATACAATTTTCCTCTACAAATATGAAATAAAAACATTCTTAACAAGTTGTATATTATCATATATAAACCTTAAACATTTCTTTAAATATTCAGAACATAATAGATTAGAAGATATTTCAGTCTTAGAATGTCATTTCTTTATAAGCTCCAAATGTACAAACATAATGTCAAATAAGATAAAAAAAAACATTAGTAAATAAATCAACTATTAGTTTGCTTATTTGCTCAAGTGCCTGTGGGTGTACATACATCAACTCCATGAACAGAGTCAATCAACCCCTCACTTCAGAATAGGATTTATAGGTCATACCAGAAATGACCTGTTGGCTTTGTGCAAGGAATATTCAAAGAAATAGCTTTGCTTTTACTGTCACAAGACCAAAATGTAGAGCCAATCTATCATAATGATCAAATATGTGTGTGTGTGTGTGTGTGTGTGTGTGTGTGTGTGTGTGTGTGAACTCCTACATATGGACACACCAGTGTTGGCTGAGCAGCAAGGACTTGCATACAAAAGCTCTATGAACTCTGGATGACCTACCAAGAGTGATGGATGATAGGGATGGATGGCAAAAGAGAGTCTGGGAAAGCACAACATGATGATGATAATATTACACACATACTAATAACACAGCAAAAATGGCTCATCATAGCTAAATTTTTGTTAGTGTAATAGCATTAAAATGTTCTTAGAGAATAATTCCAATCCAGTGTGCAACTTAATAGTATTGAGTTTGTGTTCAGGATTATCCCAATAATTATAATTCTGGCAAGGGAGATAACAATTAGATATTAATTATGAAATACTTCTTATTTATTTCTTTATTTGCAATTAATTGAAATATAAATTCTATAAAGGAGGTAATTTGACATCAAGCTGCAGAATATATACTAAAAAATAATTTTAATATGGATTTTAATGACTGCAATGGTTTGAAAAGGTTTCTTTTTTGTGCTATTATGGATCATTTATTTCAAATGCAGATGCTTTTTTCTCTGAATAACATGTAAATTACAATTATTATTATTGCTGTTGTCCTCATAAAATCAAATAACATTTCCTAGGAATTATTTTTCGTTTCACAAAGATATGAAGAGTATAAGAAAATAATCTAAAGGAAATCAACAAAATGATTAGAAAACAAATAATTGCAAATAGGATTGGCTTTTTATTGCTTTTAAAACCATAAAAGATAAAGAAACTACACATTCACAGGAAGAAAGAGAGTTGTTTTATAAAGGGATTAAAATTCAGCACATAATAAAAATATTTCTTTTAAGAGCATATCAAAAAGTTCACTTGAATTCTCCCTTATTGTTAACACCACCTAGAACCATCATTCAAGATATTTAATTTATAATACCAGATTAAGAAATATATTTGAATGAGGCTTTACTTCATTAAAACATGAAGATATTGGTTTGTATTACCATATAATTAAATCATTTGTGTGTTTACATGGCACACTTGGAGATATAGAACACACCACTGTGTCACAGTTTGAGAACCACTGATTTAGACCTATAGAAGACCATTCATACAATGAAATCAACAGGAATATCTATAATATGAAGTGTACTATCTATGGACTCATCTGTATACTTACATCATCATTATCATGTCGCGCTGCCAGCACGGATCTCCCTGACTTTCTCTTGCTACCTGTCTCTATTGCCCATTGCTTCCAGGAGGTCTTCAAGGCTATACCCTGTATCGGCACAAAGTTGTTGTATATAGTTTCTAGCTGGTCGTCCTGCCTTTGCTCATCCATGTGAAGGGGTCCACAGGAGTATATCATTTATGAGTTCATCCTTACTTCTCCAGCAGTGTCCCACATGTCTGGTTTGTCTAACTTGGATAGTAGGTGGCTGTACAGCTGCTGCTTTGTGGGGTGCTGCCTCCAGGACTTGTTCAATATTGTTTGCAGCATTCTTGAGTAATTGCTGTCAAGTTTTTTCTCTATACGTTTAGTTAGCGTCCATGTAGTGCATCCATATAGCAGTATTTACACGATCGCTGCTTGGAAAAAACTGCGTTTTATTTTATCAGTCAGGTCTGACTTCCATATGACCGATAGCCTATCGATAGCTGTCCATGCCTTTGCTAGTTGCATATTGATGTCTTTCTCGGTTGATGAGACACTGCTTCCTAGGTAGGTGAACTTGTCCACTAGTTTCATAGGCCCACCAGTGCAAATTTCTAATGCTTATAAATCAAATCTTGCCAGGTTATTCTAATGAACTCTTATCCAATAATACACCTCTGACTCACTAGTCCATCATTATTCAATTTTGTTAAGTACCATCATTGTTTTTCTGAAGTCCATCTGCTTCTTGGAAATAGTCTACACAGCATTTCAGTATTTTGCATCTTTGCTTTCACATATACAACCCATAAACCCACTGGGTTCCTACTGTAACAAAGGTTCATGATAATATTCATGATTCTATTTAGAAAGAAGCAAATGATTCTAGCATTTCATAGTTATCTTCATTATATTGAAAATTTGATGGATTAAAAAATGACATTCAGCATTAACAAAAATCGCAACAATATTAACATTCAACTGCAAACTGGACTGAAAATTGCTTTATTCTCAAAGTAGAGCATTTTTAAGTATATTGCTCTAATAAAAAATCTCACTATGATATGACATTTTTTATGGTTTATAGTTATATATATATATATATATATATATATATATATATATATATATATATATATATATATATATATATATGAGAATTTTAGTGATAAACATACATGACATATAATTTATGCAGGCATAATTGTTAAGTTTTTTTTTTTTTTTAAATATTCCAACTTTCTTTATGATGCATATGGTCTGATATTATGCTTAACACAATCACTGACACTTACACTTGTCCAGATTTTATAGCAAAGATTAAATGTAAACAAACTAAATAAAATTTTAACAAAACCAAGACATGTCTAGCATAGAATGCCAAACATGAAAATTAGTCTAACAGTTACAAGAATTTCTAATGTGAACACTTCAGACAGTGTAAATGTTAGCAAGCTAGATTAGAAGACCATTGTTAGTGAGTTTGTTTCTCATTAGGTGCCCTGTGCTAAGCTTAGTAAACAGAAAGAATTTATAATTTCATATTGTATTTGTCTGAATTAAAAAGAAGAAATACCAAACTTTCAATAGCTGAAAATACCAGTATTGTACCTACATAAGTAGCATCACATATATACTAACAGAATTCATTTGTGTCCAGATTATTCACAAATCAATTGGTTTTCTCATTTTCTAACTTTTCAAATTCTTTTTTCACCTTCTCTCAAACTTTATAGACTCCAGTTTTCTCCTTTTCTTATATCACTTAGAGTTCTTTCTCTTATTTTTTTCAATTTCTCTTTCTTCTTTTCGTCCTTTCTTTCAATCCTGCATTCCCAAATTATCAACACAACTTATGCCATCATCTTGAACCCATAAACAAGCAGAAGTGCCAATCTCTGCATAAATACATGTGTCCCATCATTTATGACAACCACTTTAACTAGTATATATATATATATATATATATATATATATATATATATATATATATATATGTGTGTATGTGTGTGTCACATTGCACGTTTTGGGGTTCATTCTTCATTGCATGTTTTGTGGTGCACCAATTTTTTAAAATATTTATTGAAAAAAAAAAAAAAAAAAAAAAAAAAAAGAAGAAAGTATTAAATTCTTCTGGTGATGGCCTAAAGCCAAAATTGGCACTGGTCGGGAAATATTAAAAAGTAAATAATATTATCTGTTTACCTTAACTTTGTTCGTTATATATATATATATATATATATGAGGGAGAGAGAGAGATGGAAATAAATCCAATGGTATGAAAATAAGAAAAAAAATATTCAGAGGATGAATTTATTTATATATATGAATAATAAGCCAACATTTAACATTTCATTTTTTAACCCATCTTCAGAGCAATGTTATTATGTAGTGTTGTCTCATCCAAAAAATTATTTTCAAATGAAAAAAGAAATGAAAAAATTAGAAAATTCTTAACACTCTATTATCATAAATGATAAAACACTAAGAATTTTTTCATTTTTTTCTGATCTATAAGATCTTGGTATTTCCTCTATTGGGTCCCAGAACTATTGACTCAACACCACATTGTTCAAGGAAGGTATTTATGTGCTTGCACATCAAGCTGAAGAGCATCAATATAGAAAAGTAGCATAATAATGCTGATAACATATGTGCAATAGTTTATTTGTATAGTAATAAATAAGCTACATTAGTAAATGTTATTATTTTTCGGACATATGCACCTTCTACGTGTGTGTGTGGATACAAGACAACCTTTGTAGAATCAATTGATAGCATTTAGATTCTGATTAAACCTAGTTGTGATGTTCCAATCATTTTATGACATTCATTTAGTATTTGCTAGTTTTATATGTACTGACTGTATAATGAAATAATTAACAAAATGAAAAAAAAACTGAGAGATAAGCATCTTAAAAAAAGACTTAACTGAATTTGGTTAATACTATTATTATTTTGATTGCATACAAGAGGATCTAAACTTTTTTATACTTTGGATATTAAAAAAAAATAAAAGAATAGCAAGAACAAACCTAACAAAATGGAGAAGTTGGTTTTGTTAATAACTTTGAGAAGAGTCATTAACATTTTTTTGAACAATTGATATTGATATTACCATCTTTGATATCGTCAACATAATGGCAGATTTATTCTATGGTCTCCCTTGAAATAAATATTTACAAACATCTCCATGTAAGATTTACAACAAGTTGCATATATAACTAAAAAAATAGATTGATTGATTAATTTTAACAGTATGTCAATCCATCTAGGATTATTTTATGCCTAGAGATTAGGGAATCATTTTCAATGTACATTCATATTTACATTTTTTCTGTATATTTGTTCGATTTTTTTTTTTTTTGCACACAGTCCAATCAAATATGAAGAATTTTTAAACAGATCTACTTAACCCATCAATGGGATTTTTATAGTTACTACTGCTCCATATCAGAGTGGACCAAGGAGTAATAGCACTACTCAGAACTCTAGAACTGGAACCTCACCATCAGATGCAGTTTAATGTAATGCCTAGGACACCCTTTTTTGGGGGGTCTTGCTCCTCAACGTATTTTAAGCCCCATTGATAGGGCTGCGAAAAAATAGAATAACTGCTGCATCGATGGATTTAAAAATTTGTTGTCTTTTATTTTTTTAGCTTTACACTGCTAAGATATCCTATTTCTATATAGACAGTGCACCTGAAAGGAAGAATGTAGAAAGATACTAAAAAGACATTCATTTGTCCTAAAAAAATTTTAAATCAATGATTTGTTCATCTTGGGATACCCTTGTGTCTGTCCCATGAAAGAAGATTTATTTATGATCATAACATTTCAATGCATCTTATGAAATTCTTTTCAGATGAACTCAGAAAAATTTTATTATAGATAAAGTCATTTTTTAATTTAAATTTCAATATCCTCTCTTTTCATTTGGACATTGCATCCAAGGAAGGTCAGAGAATGGATTGGCCAAAACAGTTTGTTGACAATATCAGACATGAAGAAGAGATTCAGTTGACTGAAAACAAATTTGGAGTGTAGCCAATTGTTTTCAGCTATCAAAGATAAACTCTATAATAGAATGAAAAAAAAAATCATCATATCAGACATCTGCAATGGTCATTGGTTGTCTGTATTCAAAAATATATGTGCAATTGAAGATTCCAATTTAAGTTCCAGAATCAATGAAAATGTAAAAAAGAATTCACTTTTAAGAGTCTATGATTATAACAGAAGCTGGTGTTGCTTCTCTATTCTACTTTTTCATGATACTAAAAAATCTCATCTTTCTACTCATGAAAAGAAGATTAATTATGATTTGATTTTATCAGTAAGCCTCTGTATAAGGCAACTGAGATGTCTTTCTGTCCATAAACTGGTGCTATAACATAACAACTATAGAAGAGAAATACTTTTGCTGTTCCATAATTGTTGCTACATTTGTATATAAATTCCATACACAAAATATAACTATTATGGGACAATACATGGCATATTTTTTAATCTAATTTCATTTTTCATAAATAATTTTCAATTAAACAAAATATATTTTCATCTAAATATCTTAGATTATATACTGACAGAAAATAAAATTGCTACACCCTGAAGATGTGTTTTAAAAATTTACTCAAGATCGAATACATAGATAATATAGCTGGATTACAGTAAATAATCACATGTACAGATCAATATATACACAGGTTCCAAAATAAGGGACATATCAACATTACTCAGACCTTATACAGCTACTGTACAAGGTCAAAATCGGCATTGTCCTTCAGTATGTTGCAATTTTATTGTCTGTCAGCATATATTGCAGTAATTTTTATAAAGTTAACAGAAAAATAATTTTTAGCCTTCACCTTAATTGTGAAATGGACTATTCAAAGCATTGAATTAGACCTTTTTTTCACAATTCTATATCACCTTTACTCATTGTAAAATCTTAGAAAAAACTCAAAATTCTACACTAAAATTTTAATAAATAAAAGTACAAAATATATGAAGAAAGAAGACAATTAATGAAAATTCTATCTAAATTATACCATTGTAACCTTGTCCCAGACAAAGTTAAATAAATTTACACCATAAAAATTCATTGTTAAAGTATATGGTCACATGACCACATAATTGCAAAGCATAGAGAAGTTAAATATTGATTTGTAAAGTACAAGTGACTAGTCAATAGGATTAGTTTAAAACTAGTCATGTTGACTGTTTTGATTTCATTCCTCAGGGACAATTATCAAATTTTTTTTACATCATACATAATTGTTATAGTATAAGAGTTACCGTCATGGGAAATGGACACTCCAAACCAAGTTCCAATCCAAGACAAAACTGTTTGCATTTCACATAGTGCTAATACCCTTGAGAAAAGTATGTAACCAACTATTCTACCTCCAGCTATGAGTAAAATAGTAGGGCAGACTGAGCTCTTTAACCTTAGTATGGCAACTGGTCTAGGAGAAGGAAAACTCTGAATTCAACTCCGCGTAACAAATTGACCTTGTGTCAATTGCTTGTGCAGAGAGGTTGGTAAATACATACATAATTATTTGTTTTTTTCAGGAGAGGGATCATGATTTTGTCTTGAAAGTAAACAAAAAACTTGTACTTATTGGTCTATTCTATGGTTATTAAGAAAAATAAAAAGGTGTCTAGGTAAAATGATCCAAGTTAGTCTCACTAAACCATTTATTATTCTTGTCTGAATTTCTGAAATGAGAAATTATCATTATCATACACTAATATGCAGGGATTAGTGTCCTCATCTTGATTGTTATATTCATGTTTAGTGTAAGGATATTAGTGTATAATAACTATTTATTATTGTTTTAAGTTTGATCTTTGCAGGATGCTTAATACTTGTAATCAGGTGCTTATTCATAGGTATCTTATCACTGGTCTCACAGACTATTACTATACTACTGAAGTTAGTTTGAGCCTCACTGGGTGCTTCATACTCATAGCCTTATACTGTATTGAGCTGCTTTGTAGTTGCACATTTGCTACCAGTGGCAATGGTTAGAGTTCAAATGCAAATAAAAAAACTAGAACTTGAAATACTAATTTTCATTAAAAAAAATGACATAGTACAATCTATTTTTATCCCTAATTTAGCAAATGTTAAGAAAACTTTTACAGAAGTATATTGGATTTTTTAAAAAATCAATTGAAAATAACATTTAAAAGACAGCATAGACTGAATTTACTGTTGTATTTGTTTGGACCGAGTTTTAAATGAATTTTCTATTTACGTTAATAATTTCAAGGGGCACAATGCATGGAGTAATAATTAACAATCTAATCTAAAAGATTATTGCTGTTGAATTTAATTTTCATTGGGTATTCCTTATTTCCAAGCTTAGTAAATAACTACTTTAATAATTTCAAAACAAATCCATTTCATTTCATTTCTGTTTAGTATTTACTTAATAAGTTATTTACAAAAGATTGCCTAAACCATGAAAAGCACTTAATTTTAATTATAACACTTGAACAAATATTAACAAAAGAAATGTGCATTTGTTTAATGGGAAAATTAAAGTTTAAATACAACCACTCACCAGTAATAACACATATGGTATGCAATGGTGCTGCTCGAGAGAAGCGAGTGATTATTAAAACTATCCGAAATCAATACAACATCAACAGGATGGTACAACTACAAACGTTCAATGAACAACTAAATGATGTTTTTCCAACAAAATTTTTCTTCATTATCTTACAACCCAGAAGTGAATATATACACATAAAATGTTACAAAGGAATAACTATTCTGTATATGTATAGAATCTAACTACTTCAGTGAAAATGTTCATATTATTTCCATGTTATATACCAAAAACAAAATAAAAAAATTGAATTCTAAAAAAATAATGCTAATAATTGCCAACAAATTGACATTTACAATGTATTTCCATTTTCCAGGAAATATTTTAAACGAAGATGCTCTGAAAGAGCTTACGCCTTATGATTGACAGATGTTTCAATGTTAACCTTAAAAAAAACACAAGCATGAAAAGAAAATGTTCCTTAAAGGTTTTAAAATAAGAAAATAATGTAGTCTGCGAGCAGAAGGTTTTTGGATTTAGGAACAAACTAGAAAATCTTTATTCAAAACACAGAACTCTTGTGCAATTAAATAAAGAGAAAAATATGTTGGAGTTGATGGCAGATCCAATGTTTGAGATTAAATGCACAAGAAGACCACATAACTCCCCAAAAAGATGGCATCAGTTTTTCGCTGTAGAATTTTGTTGTTTGTTTGTTTTGAGGAGAAGGAGGCTCAAGGGGGAGCTTCCCCCATCTTATTTTACAATCTTTTGTAGATTAGGGTTATGTTCAGACGATACGTTGCTTAAAATCATATGGAAACCCAAGAAAGGCTTCCAAATCAAATTATGATATACTATGAGAGTAGTCATTTATTGAGCTAAACACAGTTTGACACAAGGCCATGGGTACAGGATATTCAGTAAGAATCTAACACTTGCTTACCGTTGCACCGCGTGAATAGTGTCCCTATGATCGTTCCTTTTTCTCTCTACTTTTTACCTGTTTTCAATAATCTTGTTTAAAATAAACTATATAGTTAATCTAATAAATAGTTTATCCTCCCCCACTCCAAAATCACAACAGCGTCAAGTTTTTGGAAAGATAGGAACCATTCAGAGGTTCCTATCTTTCCAAAAACTTGACGCTGATAAATTGGATTGAGAACTTCAAAAATAGAGTCTCTAAATCTTCGATATGGTTTATTGGAATTTGAACTTTGAAACCTGTTACGTCTGAGAGATACAAAAGTTACAAATTATTTAGCTAAGGATTCGAAAACATTTTAACCAAATTTCTTATGTTGTCAATGAAAACTGCAACCTTACATTCATTTACTTACTATGAAACTTCCAACGTGTCAAACCTGTGAGTGGTAGTAAGTTGGATATATTCGATCCAAACTTTCGTATCTTGCATAAAACATTTTTGTGTGTGAAGTGGGTTTCATTTCAAGGGGAACAAAATTGTATCATTCCTCAGCACAAGTGTGACACATTTCATCACAGGTGTTAAAAACAAATGGAGACTACTACACAGTCATCTGTCACATTTACTTCAATCCACCATCGTCCGATCCGTTGAGAAACACAAATTAATTATTAAAATTTGTACACATTATTTGTTATTGTTATTACTTCTTTTGTAAGAGAACAATGAATAACAAACGATTCCTGTAATTCTATCGTAAAACATTAAACAATACTAGTCTAAAATAAAAATGACACAGGTGAGTTGTAGGTAGTGGTTGTTGCAAAGCCTTGGCCTCAAGGCTAGGTGGGTGGAGAAAAATATGAGATATATCCTGCTATAAAGAATATTTGTATTTATGACTTATGTGGTAACAACAAAAAAGTAAAAAGTTCATAATCAAAGCTACTATGATCATTGAAAAGTTAAATGAAAAACTTTAAAGACTCTCCCTCCCTCTCTTTACATACAACTGGAATATCTCGTTTTAAATTCATTTATTCATTCTAGTAACGCCATTCATAGCTCAGTAAATTTTAAACTTGAATAATGAAGATTATTATTAATTTTTTACCAGTATTTATCTATTTCATTTTTTAATTGATTTTATTGATTTATTTTCCCCCATCACAACTTATTCAAACTGTCAATCGAACAAACAGTGGACAGCACGGACCTTTAATAAGCTACAAGCAATACTCAAACTCATATCTCTTATTAAAAGAAAGAAAATAATTATTTAAAAAATAATACTTCATAATTGGTTGACAATATTATAAAAATGAAGATTTCAGACAAAAACTGAAGGAGGTTAACATTCATCAGGTGATCATAAAGTATTTATTTTAATTATTCATTTATTCTTTCTCTACCACCGTTACTGTTTGTTTAGTTAATCATTCCCCACCCCTGGTTCAAACCATCGCCATGAAGTGATGTGGACAAGTACAGGTAAACATTTTAGTCTGAATAATTTAACAAAAAAAGGTGGGGGAGCAAGTGAATACCGTCCTATTTTAAATTAAAATGTCAATTCTTGAAAAGGCCCAAATTTATGAGATTTTATCTCTGAAACATTGAACAAGTTCTTTTTCATGTAAGTGCAGTCTATTGTAGCTTATACCATACGCTTAAAAAAAGTCGTCTTCTTCTTACTCTGGTAACGCAAACAGAATTTTAAAGATGTTTAAAAACAAAAAAATGAACGTAGAGCTTTTTTTTTAAATGCATATGCCTTCGGTCTTGTTTTCATTTATAATCTTGAATCAAATCGATTATTTAGCAAATTAATAGGCCACACTCACAATAATGACTATGACTAACTACTTAAACTGTTAATAGATTGGGTTGGTTTAAGTGCAGATCTATAATGGTGTGGTGTCCCAACACAAATATATACATGAAAAAAATCTGTAATGATTTTAATAAAAGAAAATAATGTACCTGTAAAGGAAAACAGAAACTAATACCAATGTTTCCAATAACTACTCGTCGGAATTCAATAAAACAGATGGTTTTCTTTCTTCTTGGGGGGTGGAATATAAGTGATGTGTGTTAAAAATCTGATGTAATTACTTAGAAAAAAAAACATAGAAAGACCAAAAAATGTTTTTACCATCAAAAGGAATAATTCATTCAAGAATAAAAACGGTCTATTCTAACTAAATTGCCCATCCGTATCCGAAAAATAGTTTACTATCGTTTGTTACATCCACCTACGACCCCCCAAAAGAGTTGTGAGAAGATTGTTTGTTATTTGTTAGTTGTCATGGAGGGTCGAGCATTTTTTTCTTCTAGAGGGCAAAATAAAAAGATAACAAAAATATTTCTCTTTTTAGACAGAATATTTTCGTAATGATTAAATCTAAAAAAGAATCAAAAGCCTCAATTTTATAGGATAATATGTTTATTTTTATGTTTTACAATTATCAGCGGGTCTCGGTCGGGTAGCCTCAATCAAACTAGGTAATAGATGAATTAAAAATGAATTTACACCTGAATCGTCAAACTTGATTTTCATTTACTCTTTTCTTTAAGTATCAGAATAAAAAAGAGTAAAACTAATTTAGAGTAGTTAAAATAAAGCTTTAAAAAACAAAAACAAAAAACATTTAATCAAAATGATTTCAAAATCTAACTTGCTTACGATGCCAACCAAGCGGTTTTAATTTTTACTATTAAGGCAATTAATTTCAGATAAACATTCAGATTATGAACCAGTCATCAGAGAAGTCATACAAGACAGTAAATAATAGCTTGAATGTGAGTGTATGTCTGACACTGGGATTTTGACAGGCTGTGGGTGCTCAGCAGGTGTATCAAATCGAAGAAGCAGCAACCAGCAAGGTAATTAAATTACACGATTTGGCAGGTAAGCAAGTAGTTACCAAAGTTAGTTCCGCTTTAATTTACCGAACCTGATAGCGTTGGAACTGCTTTTTTGGATAGCTAGTTAACAAGACGAAGACAAGGGAAATCATTTTTTTTTTAATCAGGAAAAATAGGGATCTGTTACCATTATTATATCATTTAATATCAAGAAGTCCCTCTTTTTTGTGGGGTAGGGGCGGGTTTGAATTGTTTAGGTTTACGTTTGCTAAAAAGTCAATTAATTGAAATGAAACATATAAAAGTAGATCTTTTTTTTGTTGTTTTTGTTTTTTCCTTTTTAATAAATCTAATGAAAGAAAATTATTATTATTATTATTTTTATTTATTTATTTTTTTTTTTTTTGAGAAATTGTTAATATTGCTTTGTACGGATCAAGATTTGTTTTCTCGGGAGAACAGGATTTGCTTTTTTATGTGTACATTTCTTCCGTATTTTGAAGCCAGTTTTTGACAAGTAAGAAGAGTAACTACAATACAAAAAGTCACTTGTACTATGAAGAAAATATGAGAAGAGATGTATATAACAAATGTATTTAAAAAAGGGGGGAAATCTGTTTTTCAATGGATTTTCTTATTTTGTAAATTAATAAGTGGGGTAATTTTTAAATTCATTTTTGTTGTGGCTGTTTTTGGGGGGTTTTGTTTTGTTTCGTTTTTTTTTTATATGTTAAACGCTTATTTCTTCATCATTAAAACAAATCCGAATAATAATTCTAAAAATTCGGTGACAGTTCCGAGAGAACTTTTTAATGACATTTTTCATTTTTAACACTTAATATTGCAAATAAAACTAATAATAATTGAATTGAAAATTACATTTAACTTTAACAATAAATCAAATTTAAAAAAAAAAATGAACAGTGGTAGTTAATTTTTCAAAGATAACATTTTAAGATTTTGGCTTCATCCTGTTATTTTTAGGATTGTACCTCGTTAATGTTTTTTATACCTTTAAAAAAATACAGCAACAATACCTACATTAAATCTCATATCTGAGTGAGTAAACAATGGTTTGATTTTAAGAGGTAATAATCACAGGTTATTGTAACAATAGGATGTTCTCAGAACCTGACATAGACATCATTTAGTAATCTAATCAACAAAGAAATATAAGAAATTATGATCAACTTTAATATTTTCCATATGTGATAAGAATTCAGCTTAATTTCTCATTTCATACGAAAAGTAATATTTTAATTTTATATTATTCTCACTATTTTTTAAATCAATTAATAATCGATACTTAAAAGATACATACATATATTTTCAAGAAGAAGTGCATATTTTTATATTTGAATTTTAAAATAAGTATGAGTATCCCAAATAAAATCGTGAAAGATAAAGACTAGGCAAAGATAAAATTGAATTTAGGAAGTAAAAACAAAAAAAGTAGATGGAATGAACATTTTATAGGATGATCAGAGGGTTTTTGGTTTGTTTGTTTTTTATTTTTACTTATTTCTCTCGTTTTTAAACCAAAAATATTTCTTCTCGTAATAACAAAAGACGTTTTGTGTTAAAACAAGAGTATATAATGTTAAAAAAATAAAAATAAAAGAGAGACAGAGTGAAACAAACACCGAACCAGACCAGGTGTTGTCTGTCCCTTACGACTCCATATGTGGATCTATATGCTAGGAAATAAAAATGCTATCTTCTGAAGTACGATGACATAAGACGACAAAAAAAAAGGACTAAAGATATTAATAAAATAACAGAAGTTGAATGAATGACCTCATAAACAATCAAGCTGTTAACTAACAAAATAAACAGGACATCGTTTTATCTTTCTCTCATTTGATGTCGTCACTAGTGAAAAATGCTTAAAAAATTCGTTGCCGAACAACACTAAACAGAACAACAAACAATCATTAATACAGAAAAAAAAAGAAAAGAATTTTCCCAGCTTACTTACGAATATAAGTATTAGATAAAATTCCACATTAAGTTCCGTGGTTCGATCTTGGTCATCATAAGTAATGTTGTCATTTAAATAAAGGTAAAAGATGATCGAGAAAGTGAATCCATCATCGACCAGCACAGTTCGATGTTGCCATCAGCCTTTACTCTGCGTTACAGTACACCCACAATGCATTGCGCAGCGAGTAGAATTACGGTAGACCGTTAAAGACATAAAATATTTATTGTTTTTCATTATTTTTCTTAATTTGGTGTGGTTCTTGATTCCAAATCAGAAACAATTTTTTGAATAGTTAATCAAAGAGTTTTTATATTGCATTATAGTATTTTTTGATTGATGACTTTACAAGCGCTGATTGAATAATGATGACTTACATTATATATTTGTAACACTCTTAAGATAATTTCTTTAATAACATTCATTTTCAAAATAATGTTTTTGATAATCATAATTTTAAAAAAATGCAATTACAGTTGATAAATAACACAAACATACTCATACTCATATTATATAAGAGAGAGAGGGGGGGAGAAAGAGAGAGAGAGAGAATGTAAATAATCATAGTCAATTTATTTTTGCAGTTTTTGATTTTTTTTCTTCTTAAAAGTATAAATGTTTAGAACCTGTTGGGGGTATTGTTAGAAACTGTGCAAAAAATTCTACCTTTGTCCCTTAATAGTTGTTACATTTAGTGTATGCAATGTATATGCATATGTAACAACTGTTATGGGACAGAAGTAGTTGCCCTAATGAGAGCAGTGTGAAATTTTAGAATGAATAAAAATAAGTACAATTTTCCTTTCTTGTTTAAACAGCCTATTATTATAAATGTATTTTCTTTCAGTGGTTTAACAGCATAGTTATTTTTCTGAGTTAAAATAAATTCGAATCCTATCTCCACACTGCAACTACCTGGACTCTCTAACCTTGGTGAGTAACCAATCTAGGAGAACAGCTGATTTTTTAAAATCAGAAACTGGAGTCCTTTATATAGTTCAACATCATCTCTAAATTCATTCTGACAGCTCCAGTCATAGCACTGGTGACAAGCTGTATTATCCCTTGTCTTTCCCTTAGACAACATCAGTGATATAGGATGGGCCACTGTAGGTCTTTCATATTCCATTTTAATCACTTTCAAAATTCATTGCCTTTAAGAATAGAACTGATAGACAATTCACATCATATAAAAGGGTTCAAAATTTCAATTTTTCAGTTACAATTGTTGTTAATATCAGATTTCCATAGTAGGAAAAAGACAAGTTTTAACAGATTTCATACGTAGTGAACTTCCAGGTGGTGTCAAAATGTGAAAAACCTGAGTTAATCAAATTCAAACCGTTATGAAAACTTTTTTGTATGACCAGAAAGTTATAAAGCCAAGGACAAATATAATAGACCCAAGAAAATGTCTAAATATAACTGGAAGGCAAAGCCCCAATCAGTCCATGCCTTGTTTGAAGGCAAAAACAGACGCTTAAGTTAACTATCATCACCATTAAGGTGTGCTGATAGCAGAGATTCCCTTGATTTTTTCTCTCAATCTCTCCCGGTAAGTACTCTAAAGGATATATAGTTATACTGAAATATATGTACAGAGTACTTCAATGAAGTCAAATAAATGTCCTGTGACTCATATTCCGGGAAAAATGCTTCTATTCATGCTAAAAGAATTATAAATCAATTTCAAGAACAAGATAAATTTTCATCTGGCCAACCATTGATTCAGATCTCCACATGATAAAAACCATTTATGGCTGGTTCACAAGAAAGAATTTTAAAGGTGGAAAAGTCTTTGTTATGAGGCAAGAATACAAAACTGCCACCTGTGGCATCTAATTGTGAAATAAATTCCTCCATCATTAGACAGAGAAAAAGAGATCATATTTTAAAGTAGGTATATGTCACAGTGTTGCAGTATAAAATTACGAAGTAATATTCAAGAATAAAAAAATTAAAACCAAAAATAAAACTACCTATGACATTAATATTAACTACATTTACATAGTAATTGACTTTCTAAAGTAAAAGGGTAATACTAAAAATAAACAAATAAAATTTGATAAGATACTGATGTTTATAACACACTAACATATATATATATATATATATATATATATATATATATATATATATATATATAAACGGTTTAGTGAGGTACAATATTCAGCAATGGCCCGGAGATCAGGGTTCAATCTCAGATATAATCATAGATAAGACTCAAAAAAGAGAACTTAATGCAACCTTCTTTAACACTCAACGTTATAAGGTAAGTGCCAAAGAGAAAATGTGTGTGTGTATATATATATATATATATATATATATATATATATATACTAATTGCGTATGATAAGTTTCCAGACTTTTAGAAGAACGATACGCAATAAAATTCTGTTTTAAATGTGGAAAAAATGCCACAGAAATGTATGGAATGCTTCAGATTGATTTTAAACCATCTTGCATGAATCGAGCATCAGTTTTTAAGTGGTATAAGAGATTCAAGGAAGTCAAGGAGTCTGTGAGGGATGATGAAAGGTGTGGGAGGAGTAAAGAGGTCAATACACCAGAGTTGATTGGCCAAAGGGTAGGGTTAGGATTACTTTGTTGAGGTTTTAAGGGAGTTCAGGAGAAGATTCCGTCGGAGGAGGCCAGTACTCTTCAAGTCAGGTCAGTGGCATCTCCACCATGACAATACACCAGTCCACAACTCCATTCTTGTCACAGACTATTTGAGCAAGATGGGCAGCAAGACAGTTCGTCAACCTCCCTATAGTCCAGACCTTGCCCCCTGTGATTTTGGTTGTTTCCTAAACTCAAAAGCTGTCATTATGAGACAATTTAAGAGAAAAAAGTGGCTGTAACGAAAGTCATTGACACTCTCACATAAGAGGACTTCCATGGGGCCTTCCAGAAGCTGTTGGAACGGTACAACATATACATTGCAGCTGGAAGAGATTACTTGGAAGGGGACTAGAGTTTCATGCGTTTACTATCAATAAAAGTGCCAATACGAAAAATATGGATATATATATATATATATATATATATATATGTACGTATATATATATATATGTATTTATATATATAGGTATACATATATAGGTATGTATATGTGTGTATATATATATGTATATATATATCTATACGAATATATGTATATATATGTATATGTATGTATATATATATATATATGTATATATATATATATGTATATGTGTGTGTGTGTATATGTATATATTTGTATATATGTATATGTATATCTATATATATATATATATATGGATATTTATGTATTTGTGTATATATATATA